>JAQIXL010002484.1:0-12944 GCA_034700245.1 Poikilolaimus oxycercus | reverse complement strand
CGGCGCATGAACTTCGTTGTCGGTTTGATGCTGGAGATTTGTGAAATCGCCTTGAATCCCTTTCCCAAGCGAGTTGCGGAATGAGCTGAAAGATTGCTGTTAAAGAGCGACGAGGCTACCCATGAACGAAGCAATGGCGCTGCGGCGCATGAACTTCGTTGTCGGTTTGATGCTGGAGATTTGTGAAATCGCCTTGAATCCCTTTCCCAAGCGAGTTGCAGTTCGCCTCACTGCATTTGGACACTTCATAAGAGAAGAAGGGACTCACGGAACGAAGGCGACGAGTAAGAACAAGAGGGCGAGCCCAAAGAGCGGCCAGCGGCGTCGCATCTGAAATGAGATTATTGTGGAGAGTTAAGGGACGAACCTGGGAACAAAGCCGTCGCCGGGAACTGCTGCCGATGAAAGTGATTTTTTAAGGCTAAATTGTTCAGGTAACTTTCGTGCCGAAGCAGGAACGTGGTGTTTTCGGCCATTTCTCTGTTCGTATGCAGATGAAGCCTCCAGCAACGACAAGAGAACCTATTATGCAACAATTTGGTTCCACAATTTGTCCTGCTATGAATGTTCCATTTGCGCCGAAGCAGGAACGACAGCACAAGAATTGCCTACTTAATGAAGGTTTTCCTCTCATCTCAAAACGAGAAAACAACAAAACGCTGATGCGTTAGACTTCTGTGGCTTCACTCCTGAAATTGCATGACTGCAAGAGTTTTGCAAAAGTGAAATCTCGCCAGTTGTCAGAAATCGGGATAAGCTTCTTAAGCGAGAGAAGCAATTTAATGATTAACTCGAAGTAAGGCATTTTTGCGAAAGAATGGGGAAGATACTTCTTTGATGCAATACTCGAAAAAGAAGCCCAAAGGTTCAAAAACTACTAAAAACCACACTTTTTGTAGCAGTGTTTATGAAACTGTGAAGTTAGCGTTGGACCCGGGCCGGCCCGGGGCTGGCCCGGCCGAGGTCCGCATGTCAGGCTTCCAAAACACGATTTGCTACGGTCCCTGGTTACAATTGTGCAGAAAAAGTGCAGATAATTTTAAAAACTTTTCTGAAGCCTGCTCCTTGCCAAATAAAGTCTGCTTGACTTTTATTGATATTCCTGCTATTCCTCCGACCGATGTCGTTACTTACTGCGCACTGCCTATGCAGAAAACTGAAACATCCAGCGCCTACCGGGAAGCAGCGTCGGAGTGTTTCACTTTAGGTGCCAGCTCGTAACGCAGCATTTTGTTTGCTTGGTCTCTTTGCTGCCCTCTCTGTTCCCCTAGCGCCAAGGCGCAATGTTGACCCAAGTAAATCTTTTCTCCCAATCTCCGCGTCGCTGATGTCTGCCGACGCCTCTTGAACAATGTGGAAGAGGCGTGGAGAAACGCTTTGTTGAAGAGATTTTAATGCTTTTTCTCCTAACGAATGACGCGGTATTGCAATCTTCAAGCTATTCGATGCTCCTCTTTGTGGCTATTCCTCTTACCTATTTATTGTCTGTCATTGCTCAATGTCCAAATGATTACCGCTATTTTTCTGAAACGAATCGTTGTTATAAAGTAAGTCGTAAAACGTTTTCGTAATTGACTCCTTTAGCTTTTTCCCGAAGAGAAAGAATTCACTGCCGCGCAGCAAATGTGCTTCCAAGACAACGCTTCGTTGGTTTCGATCCACAGCGATAATGAGAATAATTTTATTGGAGGTAGTTCTGCTCAACGCGTAACATAAAAATCAGTTCAGCAATGCTAAATGATATCTCGTACATCGGCATGCGCTCGCGCGATAACGACGAGCAGAATTTTCTTTGGGTCGACGGATCTCCGATGGATTTTACAGCTTGGGCAGCCGGCCAACCTTCTTATTACCGAAATGTTTGTCGTTTCCATCCGCTTCGAAAGCTCAAGTTCAGATAAAAGAAGGATGCACAATGTTGGATTTCTACTGGAAGGATTACAAAAAGGCTTGGATGATTATTCGCTGCTACAATGTATTGCAACAACATCAATTATAGGAAATTCAATTGTTTAGAACGGTGGTTACGTTTGCAAAATGCCCGGCGACCTTCAAAATTCCTCGCAGCCCTGTCTCGGTTCTGATTATTCATTCTTTAATGAGACAAATTATTGCTACCAAGTAAGTTGCTAACTTAAATAATTTTAATTTAAAAAATCATAGACAATTAAAGCTCGACAATTTTACGACGACGCAGAGGCGGACTGCTTGTCAAGAGGCGGTCATTTGGCATCGATTCACTCGCAAGCCGAAAGCGACTTTGTTTCAGGTAAAATTCACAAAATACAATTCGAACATTTTTTCCAGAATTGTTTCTCCGTGCCAGACAGGGACTCTTTATCGGATTGAAAAGAAACAATCAAAGTGTATTCCAGTGGACCGACGGGACTCCGATTGATTTTCCTCCCCAATGGCATGCTGGCCAACCGGCACTCCTGGTAAATTAATTTTTCTCCGATTATCAATCTTTTCAGCCTGAAGAAAATTGCATTCGTATGAACAGCGATTCTGCTGATCGGGCGTATCGAAGAAAATGGCAGAATGATCTGTGCACTGTAAGGCTTTGCTATAAAATAAAAAGTTGCAGAACGGTCCATTCGTGTGCGCGCGGAGTGCTGCTTCACCGGCTGGAATACCACTTCAAATTTCCGCGGCCAGTTCAAAGTCCAGCAGCACTGGAGTTATTATCGGCGTGGTCGTTGGTGTTGCCGCAGCTGCACTCATCGCCATCGGTCTTATCGCCTTTTTCCTTCTGAGGCGAAGAAATCGAACTCTTCGACAATTCCAAGAGTTGCACCGGCTGAGCGTCAAGCGAAAAGCCTTGGAAGCAAGGTTTGTGGTTTTGGTCGAGTCGGCGTGTTGTTCAAACAGCGCGCCTCGCGGTTTGGAGTTGGTCTTGCTTCACGTGCCTTCTTGGGTGATTCATAATGCTTTTAGTAAAGCCGAAAGCGTGGAGAAGATCGACGAGGCCGAATACGAAAAGGATGGCTCACTCTATGCGGGTATTGAAGCTCTTCAAATGGCTAATTTCGATCCTCGTTTCCTCATTCCATACAAGAGACTCGGCAACGTGGAGAACATTCTTGGAACTGGTGAGGAGTTGAAAGAGCCAAACAATCTCTTTCAGGAAATTTCGGAATGGTCTTTCGATCGGTGTGGAGACCGACGCTGAAGCCCAATGAAAAGATCGACGTCGCTTGCAAACAATTGCATTCACTGGACGACCCAGAGAAGCAATTTGAATTCCTCGTCGAGGCAACGATTATGATGTCGCTGAAGTAGGTTTTCAATTTGTCGAAAATCACTTTCAGGCATCGAAACGTGGTTGGAATCCACGGAGTCGCTTTCAACGACGAAAAGATCCCAATCTTGGTCATGGAACTCATGGGAGGCGGAAGTCTTTATGGCTATCTGCGCATGAATGTAAGTCCAAAACTCTCAAACCATCAAATGGCAACAATCTTCAGCTTACTTCGGAGCCTGAAAGACTACGATTCGGCAAGGAACTTGCCTCCGGCATGCTTTATCTTCACAGTTGCAACTTGATTCATCGAGATCTGGCAACGAGAAACTGCATGTGAGGCCGTTTTATTCCTTTGTCAAAATCCCTCAGGTTGACAACCGATCTTACACTGAAAATCACCGACTTTGGTCTTGCTCGTGAATTTCACGAAACTTATCAATTTCAACACGCTCGGCCCATGCCATATCGATGGACAGCGCCGGAAGCCTTTGAACTTCGAGCGGTTCGTCGTTTGTTCAATGGGCTAGTTCAATTTTTAGATGACAGCAAAAAGCGACGTCTGGTCCTATGGAGTAACTTTATGGGAAATTAATTCCCGTGCTGAATTACCGTACAAGGACATCGAGGACATGCAGGACTACTTCAAGTTCTTGAGATGGGGCGGAAGACTGACGAGACCGAAGGACTGCCCTGAAGAGTTGTAAGTCGCTTCTTCCAGTGAGGAATGGCTTCAGCTTCATCGCTGTAATGAGCAAATGCTGGGAATCGGATCCGAAGGACCGTCCAGACTTCAGCGACATCTTCTGCGACATTTCCAAGAGGCATCAGAGAAGTCTTGAGGCCGAGGGATTGCCAGTCGAGGTGGAAGAAGCTCCAGTGGATCCTGGCACTGAGGGCGAGACTGCCCCGTATCACAGTCTAGAACCAGGCTTGATGTTTGCCACAAACGAGGCATACTTTTCCGAACCAAAACCAGTGTCAGTCGATCCTCCGGTCGATGCTTATATGATCCCCGATAATAAACAGAGCTAGAAGAAATATACTTCAGCTCGTTGATTGTACATAGTGAAAGATTGAAGGCTGTGATGAAGCTAATTTGCAAGGAACTTACTGCTAGAGGATAAAAATCCTGGGTTAGCATCTGTGTGAATTGATTTTTTTTTCCTTCTGAGGTCCGCGTGATGCTGATAAGAATGGTCGCCGCTCAACCCTACGTTGTCGTTCGAGCGCGAACCTTTCATGAGAATTGCGCGGGACTTATTTTTGTTATTTCTGCTGCTATGTTCGCTCCATGAAGGAAAAGGCAATGAAGAATGCCCAGACCTTTCTCTGGATAAACACGGACGAGTGGGAATGGACGGTCTGGACGAGCAGGGCGTGCCGAAGGTCGCCTTCGAGGGCAACGACTACTTCATCAACAACCCGAACCAGTTCAAAAGCCGCTACGCCATCCTTGCCGAGTTCCGCCAGGAGCCCGCCACTTCCGCGTGAACTTTTCGCTTTGGTCTTTGTTTCACTTCGACTACTATTATTATGTTGCCGACAACTTTGTCTCACCTTCTGGGAAAGTTCCCAAATCCGAAATCTGCTCTTGTACTATAAATTCTTTGTGAGGCAAGTTGTGTGCAACTTCACTCACAAGCTCTTGATTCGAAGATTTCAAAATAGGACAGAAATTTGAAAGTCTTATTTGGGTGGAATTAGTCATTTTCGGCGAGCTCCCTCGCCACTGCCTCTTCCTACAGCATCCGAGGTGACTCGCCTTCTCCACTTCGTCTGCCTGCCTTCTCTTCTGCCTCTACAACTGGAGAACCGCCTGCCTGCAGGACATGTCGGCCGCGGGCGACAAGCTGCGAGCTCTCGCCGATCGCCTCCTCGAGTTGGCCCGGCAGCTGGACGAGGAGGAGCTCGCCGAAGAGATCTCCTCCTACACCTTCACTCCGACAACCACGACGACCTTCGCCGACGGCGGCATCAACGTCATCGTACCTCTTGGTGCTTCTTCCTTCAAGAGAAGGAAACTCACTGCAGAGAAGAGCGGCATGTGCCGTCGCTGCTACGCCGAGGCGCCGCTCTTCGCCGTGGACGACGTCTTCGACTTTCCCGTCTGCGACGGCTGTGTGCAGATGGCGCGCAACGCGACCATCATGGCGAAAGGCGCCGACATCACGGACTTTCTCTTCTTCACGGGCACGCCCCCCCCCCCGTCCGCCGGAGCAGCCGACGACGCCCGTCCTCGAGACGATTCGCAACGAGGAGATCCCCGACGGCGACGGCGACAAGCCTCCCGTCAACGCTCCCGAGTCCACTCTCTGGGCACGCCTCAGGCAGGACATCGCCGAGGTGAGGGAGAGGGGAGAAAAGAGGCAAGAAGCAGAACAAGTGGACGGACACGAACAGCGGTGGCGGCAGCACCTAGAATCCCGACCCTTTCGAATAAAGTCCTGTTTATGGTCTTGTCTTGATGCAAAGAGGAAGACTGGTTTGAAACAATGCAGTGCTCCTGTAGTAGTTGACCACGGATTTCCGGTCCACTGCTCTACCACTGAACACCGAGCCGAGGCTTCACACATTGCACTCCTCCCCCTTCATGTGTCCTCTCTGGCCCATGCTCATTGTCAGTACTCGGAGACATTTTGATGATTTTCGTGATGAGTCAAAGGTGCTAACAACATGGGAGAAGGCAAAGTACCGACTTCTTATCACCACGTTAATGAAGAATTGCTGATCTTCTCATCATTACAGTAGTTCTTCGCAATGACTTCTTCTTCTTCTTCTTTCCCTCTTCTTTCTTTGCCCGCAGAGGTTCAACTTTACATTCACAAGTTCTTCACCGTCAAACAACTTCTTTGTCTCACAAGGCTAAATAAGCAATGGGACCGCTACATCGAAGCCAACGCCTCCGTTTTGCGGAAGATCGCTCGTCCAGTGAAGATTATTATCAAAAAGACTTGCCACTATCTTGAGCTGAACATCTCGGATTATCTCGGGTGGCATGGCGTGAAATTTCTAGACGCCGTTGAAATTCAAGGAGCAGTTTTTGAATTTGCTCAAAATCAAGGCATGTCAGTTTTTGAGAATATTGTCGAAGATTGGAAAGAAGATGTGGAAACTCGGGCCCTGCCAGAGCTTGTCAAGCTCGTTCTTCGACATTCTACTGTAGAAACCGTGACAACAAATCTTTCAACGGAGGTTCTGAGCCAAATTGTAGCTTCAAGTCCAGCCATGCAAGAATTTAAAAGATTGGATTATAGTGGAAGGATTCGAAATGAAAATGAAGAGAAGAAGTTGGTCGATGTGTTGGACGTCACTTCTAACTGCAAACATTTATCGTTGACCCTTCGACGTTCTGATTACAAGCGGGGTGATCATCTTTCTTCAAACTTCTTTTCGCTGAAACCTATTCAACGTTTAGAATCCTTTCACAGTATGCGTGACCGTAGTCCAGCTTCTCGAAGATTCAACGATGAGTCTTTACTCAATTCTCAAATGAAGAAAGTTCGTATTATGGGCAAGACGTCGGTGACTCCGGAAGGATTGCAGAAGTTGATTGTGGCCTGGTGTGAGGGGAAGCGAGAACTTATTAATGTCACTATATCGATGTTTCTGGGTGAAACGGACTTTGAAACAGCAAGAGATCGAATTCTCGAGGAACTTCCACTCAGTGCGGAGGTTTTCGGCCCGCCATTCTCCTGGCGCTGGTTTATTGAAGATCCAACAAGTACTTCAAGAAGAGTTCTGGTTATTCAATTGGCGCCTGTGCCGGGAAAACGAGAGATGTTTGCACTTCTGCTGTCTCGTGAAGAGTGGAATCGCTTTGCAAAGAAAAATGGATGGAAAACCATCTCGTAAAGCGTGTTGTTATTTTGTTGTTTTTGCAAGTTTGCTTCTTTGTCTTCATGTGAATGAACGCATACTATTCCTCACCAATACAATCGTCAAACGCGCAACAGAGAGAGAGAGAGAGAGACAGCAAGAGCATGCACTGCTCGGTTCTTTTGTTGTCCTCTCGCAAACAGAAGCAATTGATGAGATTTATTCCACTAGAGAATGTTCAATATTGACTTCTTTTTTTTGAAATCACTAGTGGTGCTAAATGAAGGCCATGGTTCTGACGGTGTTGAAAAACCGCGAAGAGTCGAGGTTGACGAGACTTTTAGTGCACTGTAGCCTGACTTCTCCAGCTTTCTCGAGACAACCCTTCGTTAAATCGTTGAAGAAATCAGCCAAAACTGGGTTAGTCGACAAAACGTCGAGGGAAAGCGTTTCAAAAGCTTCAAGGTTCGGGATGGCCAAGAGAGTTGCCGCCACAAGACTTGTGGCAATGGTTGGAGAGTCTGCGAGACAGGGAGAGATCGTCAAGGAGGTTTCTCCAAGTCGACGAATACTGCAGAAGCCAGCGACTTCACCTTGCTCGTTTAGGGCAATCTTGTAATGCATTGTATGAATAAAACAAAGGAAAAACCTTGCAGAGGGCGTCTTTTCTAGTTATCCACAACTTTATGAACTCCCGACGATTTGTCTGCACGATGGCCTGATCGTATTCAGCTATTTTCTTGAGGTCCACTTCGGATGAGTTCTGTTCATAACAGGTAATAAAAAGCCGAATCCAACCTTGAAGGTAGTTCCTTGAATGCACTTCTCTAGTTGCTCCCTCTGAAGGTCCGCCAGCTTTACAGTGTACCGGAGAAGCTTGAAGGGGAAGAACTGGTCAAACCCGTTCTGGGCGTATTTAGAGCTCATTCTATCTGAAATATGATTTTTTTGTTTCTCTTGAGACGACACAAACCAGCAGTAAGTGAGCAGTTCACATCGGGTCTAGTGACCATTTCGAAGATTCGCGTTCCAACTCCTTTTCCTCGAAAATTCGGATGAACGACGAAGCAAGAGAAGTAGTCAAGAGGCGTCACCTCAGCGTGCCGGGTGCAGGTCGCGAAGCCGATAACACGCTCTAGACTTCTTCGTCCCTCTTTGAAGCTTCAAGCAAACCGCCGAGTTTCGCCAATCCTATGACAAAATTGTCCCTCCAGGCATTCTGAAGAATCCGAAAATCATCCAAGTTCATGATCCATCCTTCGGACTCAAAGGCCTGAATATTTTTTCCTTGTTACAATTCAGTCGAAAGAAACCATCTTGGCGCATCCTTCGAGGTCCTCCTCGGTTGAATACGTAGTGAACTCGACTCCTTCCATGGTGGACTGAATGAGAGAAGGACAGCCGACATTTAAGGATCGCCTGTGACGCCGATCACGTTGTGTAATGACGTGTGATTGCGACGAAATCGATAGGGCGACACGCCGCCTTTTACGATCAGTGATCAAGATGTCGCCCCCACTTTCAGCCTTATGAATGAGGTTCACATCATGACTCTCTGCAACCTTTGGCCAGTGCTCATAAAAGTTTTCGAATAATGCCACGTCCTTTTGGTCGAACCCGGATGGCATTTTCTTTTACTTCGCTTCAGGCTTTTGAGCCACTCACTTGGTTCGACAAGCTCTGATGTATTCAAACAAATTGGCCTCAAAAGTTTATTTTTCGTCGAAAGTAAGCGAAATGTACAGAAACACAATTTTTGAGACAAAAGAGGGAAGACGAAGTGCTAATCAGTCCTCGCACCAGGCGTTCTCGCGGCGAATCTGCTCTTCCTCCTCGGGCGTGAAGTCGTTCTCGATGTTGAACGTGGCGCGAATCTCCTCGACCGACTTGCCCTGAAGAGATTTTCATTTTATTTTCTTCTACTTCAGCACACCTTGATCATATTCGCGACGGTCTTGCAGCACGTGTTCAGGAGCGGCTTGATGTCCAGGTAGTTAGCCGCCTATACATTTCGTTTACTTTCATATTTATTGACAAAGAAAAGAAATGAAAGAATAAACATACGAGAATGATCTCGAAAAGCATGGACTGCTCAACCTTGAGGAAATCCTGGTCCCACTGCGGGATGTCGTCGGTGCGCTGCTCGCGGGGGTCGATGTGGACGTACGGCGGGTCGTCCTTGTGCTCGCGGCACCACTCCTCGATCTTCTCGAAGATCGGCCCCGTCACATTGGGCAGCGGGATCTCGGAGGTGAAGTCCGAGTCCTCGTCGGCTCCGAGGTCCTGAACGACAGCTTTTGAAATGAAGAGGGGAGACTCACTCGAAGCATGGTGTTGATGGTGCCCGAGATGGAGATGACCTTGCGAGGCAGGGAGAAGACCCGGTCGTCGTTGGTCTTCAAGGAGATCATCTTCTCCGGACCGGCGGCTTCCGGGGCGGCGGCGGAGGAGGAAGAAGCGACGTCAGCCATGGTTGTCCTTGGGGAGGAGAGAAGAGCTGGAGCTGCAGGTGGCCCGGGAGACGAGCGTCGAATGAGGATTTCAAGGCTGGGAGTCGGCTTTTATGTCGACCCGGGCCAATTCTTAGCACTCGGAAGTGCAGATTGAGCAGTTTCTTCGAGACAATTCGCAGCACGATTTGAAGGTACGAATTTTACGGGAAAGGAGAGAGGGGATAAGTGCTAACTCAAGAGATTTTGGGAACTTGCCAAGCAGCAGCATTTCAAGTGGAAATAATCCTATCAAAGTTGCAAAACTTTTCGCTTGGGAAAGAATATTGCACACAAGAACACTAACATTGTTTCCTTGTTCGAAAAGTCGTTTGCTAAAAGAAATGAAAACTGAACAGAGAATAGAATTGTTTGGCATTCCGATGAAGATGAGGATGGAGGCAAGCCGAGCTGTTGATGACGATTAACGGGCTAGATAACACAAAACGACCAAATATCCTTGACCCCTGCCATTTGAACAGTTTCCTTCTCGTCGCTGTTCACATGCGCCCACTTGCCGTCATGCCCTTCTTCTTGCTATTAGTGGCGCTTTTCCCTATTTCCTCTTCTTATTGGACAGACAAAGAGTAAGAGACAAAATCTTCGCAAATCGAATTTAGCGGAAATGTATACGCCGACGAAGTGGAGCAGGCTTATTTCCTGTATCGAAATTTTGTCTCCTGGGACTCATATTACAACAGCAGCATCTTTTTCAATGGTGTAAGTTTTAAAATCCAACATGGCTAAAATGATCTCTACTGTAGGTTCTAAAGGCCTCATGTATCTTCCACAAGGATCTATCCGGCGCGCTTCTACAACATTTCGCCTACAAGCTTTATGGCGACCAAGTGGAGAATCGGACCCTCTTTGAAGAAGTTCAAGCAGCAAATTCGAAGACAATAGAAAGGCAATTTCGACGAATTGTTAAACAAACGAAGCTATTCAAAGCGGTATTTTGCTGAAAAATTAATGAACGCTCAACTTTTAGTTCAAACAATCCTCTTACCTATCCCAGGAATGGCCGCCCTCTCGACAGCAAATAGCTTTTCTCATTTGTGATAACGTTAACAATGAAACAATGACCGGTTTGTGGCTTCGTTTATTTTAAAGAAAAAGCTTTTTAAAGATTTCTACAACCGCACACAGAGTATCTTCGCACCATTGCGTCAGCCCGCCTACTCAACAATCCGCTCGGCCAAGTCGCATTATGAGGACCCGTTTTTGTTTGTCACGGATCGCCTCTGGAACTGATTTTCTTAACTAAACTTGCAAAGCTAACATGTCTACATTTGTGCAGCTACACATAAGTTCGATGCTGAATTGTAAAGCGTTTGATTTCGAGTTGAAATAAAGCGGCGAGAAAAGGGTGAAAACAAACTTTGCTAGCCGTAGGGATTTTTCAACAATTTTTATTTCAATAGACAAACAAACATCAATTTAGAAATCGAAAAGCTTTTCGAGTACTGGGAAGTTGTCCGTCTTCTACAATATAATCGCAACATGCACGTAAGCATAACCTTTTCTGGTGAACTTTCTCTCTTCCACAATTGTCAAGAGAACACACCGATCGCGGGTTTCGGCAGGGTCACGAAAGGACCAAGAGTCGGGCGAATTTTGGTGAATAGTTAACGGAAGGCCTTTAAAGAGCTCTTCTTTTACTCCCTCATAGCTTCTTCCATTAAAGGAAAATAAATATAAGAAAAATATCGTGGAACACTCGTTTTCCCTCGTACCAGGCAATCAGGAGTTGGCGCAATCCTTCGACAGTAACCGAGGTTTCGCCTTCGATTTGAATTTCCTTCAAACAAGAGTTCAACAAAACTTTGTTTGTGAGTCGATTTGCGACCGGGCTGAAATACTTGTAACAATGCAAAACTCGAAGTTGACGAATTGGTTTGCTTAAATAAAAATTGGCTGAAAGACAGTCCTCTTTTGGTTCCCTCGCAGCCTTTTTGCAGCCTTGTTCGAGCGCTAGCTCTCTGCATCTCGGAAGCATTTCCATTGACGAAATAAAGTCGTGTTCGTCGTCGAGATTTTGAATTTTCCCGCCAAATTGCAAGAAATTCATTTGCACTAAAGCAGGGCAATTCACGATGAGCTGTTTGAGAGTTTGCGTCGAAACATTTGTTGCAAAAGAATTCACCGTCGAATAGCAAAGCAAGTAATTGAGAAGACACGGCAGGGTGCGACTCTCTATGTTTGTGAACGAATACTGAAAGTTGTTGACGAGAAACGTTGCACCGTCCTTATGCCGCATCCCAAAAGTTGCCTCATAAACTCTAATAACGCCCTCAACCTCGTCGTCCCACTCCACCTTGTTCAGAAGATTCACGTAAATATACTTTTTGTTGCGATCAAAATAGATTAGGAATTGGCGAGCGATTTTGCGCAAGAAGAAGGCATGTTCTCGAATTGTTTCGCGAAATCGCTTGTTGACTCTTTCCAGAGAAAGAAGGTCCTTGACGGGTAGAAATTGGAAAATGTTGAGCCCGATCTCGAAAGGAAGTTGAGAAGACGTTGTGGTAAGCATATCGACGCGGTGTGTCTTAATGGCACTCCCTGAAACAAAATGGTGACCGAAGATTGGCATGCTTCTAACCAGTGCTAATTTCTACGAATGTGTTTGTATTCGTACTGTTTGGGAAAAAATGAGTTAAAATCTGAGTTCTAATTTCAGGTCTTTTCTAATTGTGGTGTGAGAGGGCTGACTCAACGGCATGAAAATCCAGCTTGCGCAGTCGTAGAAACGGCATAACATCTAATCTGTCCCGTTATGGTTTGATCATGTGAAAAGAAGATTTTTGTCAACATTCAAAAGCGCTCCACGACGAAGGAAGCCGTTACGTATCACGCAACGTTGTTTGAGTGAAAGAATGCGCTCGCGAGAGAGGTGATAGAGAAGTTATTACCCTGCCGCCGAAGCCTTTCGCTTTCCAGGCGACGACTAGCAGCACTCGCGAGCGGGCCAGGGCTCTGCCTTAGCAGTTTTGTCGATTCTGATCATGGATCCTTCAACAACTCCTCCAACTGATGTGTTTCCTGTGTTTAATACTGATTTCGAAGTGATTCGCAAGCTCGGTTATGGCTCTTTTGGGACAGTCTTCCTATGCAGGTTTTTTGTCTTCGACGGATTAGTTTAAGTCTACAGGAAGAAGTCAGACGACGAGGAGTATGCTGTGAAATGCGTGGACATTCGAGGTGAGCAAGAGGTAGTGGCTGCGAGAGAGATCCGGTTTGTTTTCGACCTTCAACACGATTGCCTCGTGCGCTGTTATCGATTCTGGATGGAAGAGGTGAAGATTGTCTGTTTTTTCAAGTAACCAGCGTCGCTCCGCTCCGCTGGAGCGTAAAAGCGGCATAGTTTCAGCCCGATGAGCGAGCTTGCAAAGTCTCCT
>JAQIXL010002483.1:0-12947 GCA_034700245.1 Poikilolaimus oxycercus | reverse complement strand
ACGGCTTCCTCTACGACTAACAAAGCTGGAGCCTCTTTTTGTCTAACAAAGGCCACGGCTTCCTCTACGACTAACAAAACTGGAGCCTCTTTTTGTCTAACAAAGGCCAGGGCTTTCTCTACGACTTACAAAGCTGAAGCCTCTTTTTGTCTAACAAAGGCCACGGCTTCCTCTACGAACAACAAAGTTGGAGCCTCTTTTTGTCTAACACAGGCCACGGCTTCCTCTACGACTAACAAAACTGGAGCCCCTTTTTGTCTAACACGACTAACAAAGCTGGAGCCTCTTTTTGTCTAACAAAGGCCACAGCATCCTCTCCGGCTTACAATGGCCAAGCCTCTGGTCACTTCCGACTAACAAAACAGTTGGTCTCTGTGTCCCCTGGAAGAGAAACGAACTAATATACAACGCAATGAAGTTTGCTTCGAAATCGCTTTGAAAGAGAGCTAAAGGTTGACGAGCAATTTCCCATCTAAAAGCCACCACTTCGCGGCTAAAGTTTCATAACAGTTTTTCAGATTTTGCAAACGGGGCTGTAGTGCATTAGATAGAGCACGAAACGCTCTACAAAACCTGCTGAACAGTTTTCAGAAATATTGCATTGGAGGAAGAAACGACTTTAAGCGAAAAAAGTTGCCAAAACACTTCGGACGAAAAAATCACGCGGCTTTCGCGAGCCATTTTTCTGGCTTCACTCTTTGCCTAATGTGTAAACCAAATATACCATTCGATTCAGCTTCAAAAGCTCTACAAGAGAGGCTGCTCAGCGTTCGATCTCTTCTTCACCATAGCACGACAAAAATTAGCGTTTGAGTGCCACTTTGATGTCAAAATCCAAGAAAATTGCCACTTTGAGGCTTAATTTTCTTCAACATTTTTCAGCTTTCCGCAGACCTTCTATAGCGCGTTCGATAGAGCTCGAGGAGCTCTACAAGACCTGCTAAGCCGTTTTCAGAAAAGTTTCTTAGCGTTCGAAATCGGGATGCAATGTTAAAACGCAACATGTCTCAAAATCAAAACGATATTCTGTATACTAAAGGACTCAAACAAAGAGTGGTGCAGTGTGTTAGCTTCACGCTGTTTCAATAGCCCGAATCGATGGATGCGTTATGGATAGCCATTGCTTAATTGCGACATCTTCATGATTTTTTTCTCAATCGAAAGGTTTTAAACTAGCAAATAAAGTTCCAAGTTCCAAGCTGTTCGATCAGAATCGAGAATACCAATACTTTTGGATATCTTAGTGCTCAATGGCTGGGATTATTCTCGCGCAAATTTATGTACTTTTCAGCGCTTGATGGGGTCAAACTGAACTGCTCCTCAAATTGAGAATTTCAGAAAACTCTTCTGAGCGTAAAACTCCTTTTCAATATCCACAACTCGTTTTTGCTCGATTTCCGAGCTATTCTTCTTGAAACGGCGTAGTTCTTCCCGATTATGGCTCATTTGACGATTTTTCTCAATGCGTGGTAGCATTCTACACCTTTTTGTAGCGACATCGTTTATGCATCCTAAAAAACTGTCAGTGATGGTTTTTTTTAAGAAAGCCGATACATGAAAGCGGAGAAGGAAAGACGGAAAGGAAACAGGAGCGTTTGTGCCGCTTGAAAACGCCCGCTGAGGTGACTAAGCACGGCATCTACTACGCAGCTTCTTAGACGTTTCGAAACCCCTTTCCTACTCTGCCTTCTCCCTTACAATACAACGTTTAACGGCGGAGTGTGGGGATCTATCTGTGGCGACAGTTTAAAGAAGAAATTCAGCAAAGACACTCGGAATATTTTGACAATCAAACATTGTTAGAACGTTCCTTCCTCCAAACTCATCTCGGACGCGTTCCCGCGAACAAGAAGAGGAAGCGACTGAGACCTTTACTGACGAGTGCGAGATAAATGCCTAAATGCCCTCGAAGTGTTGTCTCAACCGGGGGTCGGCCGCTTCCTTAGACCCTTTCCTCCAATGAACCTCATCAGCCCGTCCCAAATAGCTCACAGCAAACGCTGTAAACGATTGCGTTGGGTCTGAAGGGAGGAAAGCGTTGGCCTTTCTGATGACTAAACCGCGATGTCTCATCAAGGCAACGCGTTCAGACGCCTTCCTCCCTTCGTAAAATCTCTCGTTCGCTCATTCTACCTACCGTTGCTATGCTTCACTAACTATGTACTTTTCCAATTACGTTCTTTATTGCAGGTCCCATAGAAGGTCTGATTGTGAGATGATTCTGTGTACAACGGACTACTAAAGCGGAAAATAAAAAGAGAAGCACAAAGGCATCTTAATTTTGACACTCATCAAGTCTAAGGCCTAAGGATTGCTTTAAGTAGTCTTCAGAAAAAAAAATTGAATGAACTGTGCGATGCTCCCTATAGAAATATCAAACATTTTGCAAGCTGAAATACAACGCTATAAGTTACAACTCACGTTCAGATTCAATGATCGATTTATTGGTAAACTTCTGCTCAATATGATTATTGTTAGATGTTGTATATCTGAGGACGCGCATTTCCATGAAATAAAGGTGTTGCTCAGCTGCAGCATTTTGAAGATGTGACGCGAAAAGTGGCAACCGATGCAGTCGCCTCCAATTGTTAGTTAATGTTTGAAGTATTGCTACAGAAGCATTAATTGTACAGTTCAATGAGTGCTGCTTTTATTGATTGTTGTTTATTGACTGTTGACTGTTGTCTAGGCGACAACCGCGTGCCGTTTCCTTCTCTTCTTCCTATGTGATTCACTTGTCTGCCTCCGATATTTTAGTCAGTTTTCTCCCGACGCCTTTGATGGGGAAAACAAGGGGCTTGTGTAATGTGAGGAAGGGAAAGAAGGTCGGCTATCCATCTCTCTTTATTTCTTCTATATTTTGGGTCTATTGGAATAAAAGTGTGTTCTATCACTGTATGCATCTGAACAATTGTATTCTTTCCATGATTAGATACGTTCTTGATCGTCCCTCGTCGATTACTAATCGGAGTCTCATTATGATGGTCCTGTAATACAGTTTTCTACTTGCTGAATAAGAATTTTTAATCATTGCTTAAAACTAGTTGGGCTTGGTTTCACGATTCTACGACAGAGAAGGAAATGAAAACATTTTGACGGGATTAGTCTTCACTTCAAGACGCGGCCGGCGCCTGGAAGAAGTCTGCGGCGATGAAAGGATGTGAATCATCGGCGGTACCCTCCCCAACACGGCTCGCCTTGTGAACATTGTCGCCTGCGAACGTCGTCGCTCCTACTTTCGTATTTTTGCGAGACATTTTAGTTTTCTATTAGAATTTGAGCTTTCAGTGTCCATAATCGAGCTCTCAAAGATGTTTGTACACAACATGCTTCTTGCGTCTCTATCAGGCTTCAAAAATGTCACCCATGTCTTAAACGGCTATTTTCGGCCAACGTTTTACTGCGATCTGCTTCGGTTCTTCAAGTCAAACATCGGAGCTGTAAGTGCGCACAAGATGCATGCTTTACTCTGTAAGATTGACAGATTGTATCGAAACACCACTTCTTCAACAAAGTGCCCAGCAATCGTCGACTCGTTTGATTTTTGGCTTGCAAATTGCCGCGCCCTTTGGTTATTTACGATAATTCTCGTTGACAACATGGTCCATTTGGCAGCCCGCTTTGTTATCCTTTTGTAGAATGGCATTACTAAGATGTAGTCAAAGAGCTCGACATTGGCCACTTTAACGATTTAGGCATCGATTTCTTTGTGTAAAATTTGCCTCATCGACAACGTAAAAAAAATTCGGTAAGTGTTCTTTACGATGCATGCCTTGCCAGGTGTCATGCACAGTTCTCTTGCAAATAAATATTGCAATATATGCCGAGATCTTTTGGGCCGAAATGTGGGCCATTGTGATAGCAATTGGCTATATTTCTAAACTACAGCGATCACGGGCCTAAATGAGGTAAGTTAGAGAAACTGCTCCTTGATTAAACTTTCTTTTAGAAAACTCGGTAACATCATTTATGTACAACTGCAGAGTATTTCTGATTCTTACGAGTTGAACAAATAAGTCGACAGTAGTACAGCAGTAATGTCACTTTTCTACCATCCTTCTATCCAAAAATTGCTGGACTAAGTGCTTTTTCTAGTGATGCGAAAGAGCCGCACCGGAGCTTGTGATTGTCGTGTCACAGTGTTGCAAGCAGCTACAAATTCTTGTCTTCGGAAGTGTGCAAAGTATAAAGCGTTTATTGCTCTCTCTATGAAAAATGGCTGTGGTGAAGACAATCCGAATCTTTTTGATGCGACACTAATGCTGAATTTCGACTGTATCCATTCAGACAATAATCGCGTAAACATCTACGAATCCCAAAAGCGAAGAAAAGAAGACCCGAAGGAAGCAGGTTTTTCGCGTGGCTCGAAGGTGCACATTGAAATGAGTAAGCGAGGCATGCTTACCCGTTGCGTTGTTTCTTAGCCGTCTCGCAACCCCTTTACAGTTTTCTCTTTCTTTTTTTTAGACTACCTGTGGCAAGTGTTACAAGAAAAAGCTCAGCAAAAAACGAATAAAGATTTATCGATCCTAGTTGGTCTGCACAAATTGCTTTCGATTGTTTGCGCTTCGTGCACGTAAGATATGGGATGCAAATGGTGCCTTGAACATCCGAAAAATTCTCATTGCCAGCCGCTATAAGTGCGCCCCTTCCTCCAAAGCACATCGCGAATGGACCACTCTTTTGGTTACTCGATCTTCCTCATGCCGTTCCATTCGAAGGTTTTCGTTTTTGTTTCTCCTTGTCTCTTTTCCATGAACTTTCTTGGAAATGTTTCTCTCATAGAACATCGAGATTTGCAAAACGAAAATAATTGTGATAAATGCCATTTACGATAAAGTCGCACGAGTTCGAAGACAAATTATGTCGGCTCTTGTAAACTAGCACAAGATTTGGCTATCGCCAGAACAGATCATCAAGAGAGAAACCGGAAGAAAGAAGAGAAGTTGCTTCTGTCTCTCCACATGTCCTTAAGAGACACTTCCGTTTCTAAAACGAAGGTCTCAAATCCGTTTCTTCTGAAAACTTCGGTGTATCAATGAGGCTGCCAATACGAAGTCATTCCGTTTTGTTTGCAATCCATGTTTTAATACTTTCTCGACGATTGAGAAAGTGAACCATAAATTGCCTGTTCGGGACCGAAGATATGTCCTAGTCTCTCCAGAGCTGTGTATGCACCCTGCAAAAATTACTGACAACTTTTCAAGGCAAATCGAGCGTTCGTTTGAATAGGAAAAAAAGGAATAGGCTGAAGACATAGGAGGAACGTTGGCAGTCTCACAATGGCGAAAACGGCGGAAGGAAGCGATGTCTCACCAAGAGCGCCGTTGTTTTCAGCATTTCGCCTCGCTTTGGACGTCACAAAATCTTTTCTGAAACTCTTTCACAAAGTGTTCCCACAATCAGCTCAAACTTTCTCAAATACTCAGTTGATCTCAAACGAAAAATGAGCTTTTATTGATCCAAGTGGCTGCTTGTCGTTTGAGGAAATTGATCTGACTGATAGAAGACACAACTTCAGCGAAAAGCTTCGTGACTTTGACAACGATTAGTGATGAAAAATGCGATGATAAATGGGTTATTTGCACAAGAGCAACACCCGTATCATCTGGACGTCCGTGATACGAAGCTTTCCATGGTGATGCAATTTTCTATCAACTGAACACTGCGGGCCAACATTGAGAAATAGAAGTCAATTGAACATTTGCGAGCTTTTTTGTTAAAAAGAGTGTTACATCGCTCTTTCTACTCTTGGGCTCATTACCACTCCAGTTAATGAACTAGCATGCGCAATTGTCACCATAAATGTATGAAAATTGGTTGATTAGCGAAAAGTAAACGCACTGTCCAGATCGTTAAACATAATCATTTGAAGCTTGTTGTCAAATTGCTAGCTTTTGAGATAAGTTGTGTTATAGCGATAGAAATTGTCGTCCGTAGGCTGTTACAGCTTCGAATATTGATCTACGCAAATCGAGATAATCTTATCTATGGAGAATTCTGCAACAAATGAAACATTGATTAGCGTTTTATCGAGAGAAAAGCGATGGCGGAAAGCAGAAGAGACGCAAGAATGTTGCGCCTGACTGCCTGATGGAGGCGGCGTGGCTGCCGTTTCCCAAAAGCGATGTCTCATCGTCGCCTTTCCCTCTTTCTCTTTCTCTTGCAAGGCATTCAACACGGTTTGGTTTAAGAAAAGGTTTTACCAGAAAGCGTGAATAATTCGCATCTCTGGCTCAGAGAAATTAACGAGCTGCGCGACCCCTTCTCGTGCCTGTAGAAAACTCCCTCATTTTATCACAAACACAATAATGGGCATGTTAAAAAGTTTTGCACTGATGTGTATTTCTGCCGTAAAGCACGACCGCTCACCGAAAGCATTGTTCCTTCCACTGGTTTTTGCATTTTCAGTGTTCGGAAAATCATGATGTTCAGCGGTTTTGAAAGTGCTTTTGGGTATTCTCCTGAAAAAGCAATTCTCGGGAGCTATAAAGATGGAAATGATACAAAAAATTCGCCAACGCACAGCTTCTCTTACCGTTTGTGAACAGTTTTTGCGTTTATCGTCTCAGTCGAAATCACAACTAAAGAAAACAGCCGAATTATCGTCAGGATACAGAAGAATCAAAGAAATTTTTCCGAGATCAACCGTCGTTATTGTTAGGAAGTTGGACTTTCTTGCATCCATAACGCCCCCAATGCTGAGAAGCGTAAATTCTATTCTCTTCAAATGGTTTCTCGATAATCAGGCATTACTCGAGCTTATGCAGCGAATATCGTTCATTCTGAAGCCGGCAATCGAAGGCCTCAACTTCGTTCTTGTGTTGCAGGTATGAAATTGTTTGTGAATCTTCCCATTCCAGCACTTCGCTCTCATTTGAAAGTTCGTAAGCGACTTGTCGTCGGAATGGGTTTTAAGTTGAGGAAGATGACGCTGTAATTTGAACTGCGAAAGATCGACAATCGCAAAGTTCTCAGCGATTAGGTATCCTGTTTTTGCCCGAACAAAAAACCTTTGATCATAATGGACCGCCTTATGCTCTCGCTGACGTCGTTGGCAGTGTTCAACATGTGAACCCCTCCAAGTTGTGCGTAATTTCTCCCAGTAGCAAAGCTCACTCCGATTCCTCCATCATGACCAATCACAAGATAATTGCGAAGTCTTGTTCAATGTTGAAAAGACAATCCGATGTTTCTTATGAACAGCATCCAAAATTATCACATTCCCGAGTTTCCTAACTTCTCCTTTTGCCCACCTCATTTGACCAATGCCATGTAAATCAGTTGAACCACAACAATATGATGTAATTTAAGCTAATTTCTGCTTATTTACGACAAGAAGCACAGATACTGGTATCCTACGTATCCTGGTATCCTGGTATCCTATACAGATATCCTACGGATACTGGATTTTAAAGGTCATTTATGGACTCTGAAAGCATGGTTTGTTTTAAGAATTAGTAAAAACAAGAAAAGTCTAGTTTTGGAGCAATAAATCTATACGTCGCGCGAAGCAAACTCTGTAAACGATTGCGTTGGCTCGAAGGGAGGAAAGCGTCCGCCTTTCTGATGACGAGTCGGCGGTGTCTCATCAAGGCAACGGCCCGAGTCTCCTTCCTTCCTTCTTCCTTCCTTCTCAAAGAAGTTTCAATATTGATTTTCATTTTTTCTTTCTTCTACTTAACAAGCTCTTTTTGTAATTAAAATTGTTTTTCTTGCAGGCCCATAGAAGGTCTGAAAAGGCTCTGTGTAATACAGACTGTCAACCTGAAAAACGCTCAAAAACGGATAAGACCATCATCTTCGTTGGTCATTTCATCACATCCACATTTATTCAAGCATATCACTGGTGGAAAAGAATACATTTCAAGCGTCCGAAATTCGGAGTAATTATAAGTTCAGTGGTGCTGGTTTTTGCAGACTGTATTCTTTCAATGATTAGATACGTTTTTGATCGTCTCGTCTTCGATTAGACATTCGAAATTTCATTATGATGATCTTGTTGCATTGTTTTCTAATTGCCGAATAATAATTTTTAATTCTCGAAATATTTCACACGACACAACTCTTTCAAAACAGTCCATACACTCTGAACTAATTCCAAGCAGAAATCAGGCATTGAAAGCGGTTTATTTTGGTTTTTATGTGCATTTAAGAGAAGGCCAAGATAATCGTGATAAAATCGCCCAATTGCGCTGTTCTTACATTCATTTCAACGTCACGGACGACAATATGTACAATACTAGAGAGAGGAAATCGTTCTTGCAGCAACAATACTGTGCTATCCAAAACTGATCTTATTGTGGATTTTGGTTTCTTTTTTCCAACGACCTTTCGCAAAGTTTTTGAATTTCGTTCGTTTCTTCCAGCTCGTTTTTTATCAGATTTGCACTTTCTGGCTTCTGTAAAAAATAAATTGACCATCAAGACCACCGAAAAATTTTGACCCAAGCTCGAATTTTTCAACAATTGCAAACATTGCACCTTGGCATAGAAATTACTCCTAAATCTCAGACTCTCGCATAGTCTGGCCTGCTGAGGCGGGTAAAAGCTCGTCTATGCCTGCTTGTGCCTTGAGAGTTGTCTATGAACGATAGACGACAAATTTTAGAGGCTCGGTCAATTCGTTGTTGTTCAATTTTCAAGCCATTCTTTTTGACAACGGCTTTTATTTCTTCCGGATTAGAGCTCATTTCGTGATTTTTTTTCACTTTGTGACATTATCTACGTCCATACCGAGAGCAGAAATGTCGATTATAAAGATCGTGAGGAGTTGTAGTTTTTAGTTTTGGCACGCGCTGCAATTCACGTTCGAACCGTTTCACACGAAAATGCAAGAAAGCTCTTGTTAGCTACATTCGGTCAGAAGAAGTTCTTTTGATTTGTGTGCGAGCCTTTCCTTCAAGAGCCAACATTCTTTCATGAGAAGCTATCGGAAAGCATAAAGATTTTGAAGAAGACACTGAAGTGGAGATCGCCAGGACTAAGTGAACTATTGCCGTTTCGATCTTGCTGTTGACTTGCACTTATTCGGCTTTTTCAAAGGTACCAAAATGGCTTTTCGGAATAACGTTTCCATTAAACTTCTAAACGACTGAGCATTCTCAGCTGTTTCAATCCTGAAAAGAAATATGAGTGATCCAATGGGTATTTCATTGGCTCCATGTTTTAACGAATGGATTATGATCAGTAATCAAAATCTTTGATTCTTCGTTGATCTGGTCAAAAGCACATTCGTCTACAGACATGCGAGTCTCCAGAATTGGTCTAATCATTCTGAAAACTAAATGTTCAATGTCGAGCACGACGCGTACTATGCGACAAGGGAGAAGGGAAAAGAAGAAAATGAGTGAACGAAACATCTTTAGCAATGGCGAGCAGCAGAAGGGGCAGGAGGAAGAAGAGAGGTTGCTTCATCAAAAGCGTTAACGTGGCGTTTTCGAAGTTTCGAGTTGACTTTGACGACATTGACTATGCTCCCCAAAAAGACGTTAGAAATGGCAAAATCCACGCGGGTCTGACTCGGGTGGAGAGAGGAAGGGAAGGCGGTTGCAGCCGCTCATGAGAGGATGACGAAAACGGCGATGCCTCATCGACCCCTCCCCACCCCCTCCCATCGCAGCCCCTTCTTTCCATACCATTCCGTCAAGCGCCATCCTTCTCATCTACAATATTATTTTTAAATGAATTTTACTTGCTTTCAGCGTCCGTAAACGAACTCAGCACAATGTCTATGCAAGACATTTTCTATCGACAACGGAAAATCATCGAAAAAAATAGTGAAAAAAATAAGATAATAGTTTGTATCTTCAGAAGAAATAAAAATTGAAGAAGGTACATAGTCGAAATTCAACTTTATCATCTCTCGCCTTGCAGAAGTTCTATAGCTTAATCCAGCTATTGCTTCTCGGCGAATTGAAATGGAAATTGGACTACGCAAACTAGTGAGAAAAATGTCGAACCAACTTCATCTTGCTCGTCTTTCGCTCTTTATTGAGTAGGAAAGAATCAACTTTCATCGAGGGTTTTGAAGCAATGTCAGATATTTTACACTTGGCTATGTAAAATGAATATTGTAGATCGCTCTTCACGAAAGTTGTCTACAATACCCTATACGTCCAATCGCTGTTTGTGACATTTATGTCCCATTAGAAGAATTGCCGGAAAAAGTTTCTCACTTAGAGCGTCCCTATAGCAACTAAGGGTCGCTGATCAACGTGGTGGGGTCGGTTTTTGTCGATGACGTCATTCTTGACCGCTCCCGCCGCCCTCGAAAAAGTCGATTTTTCGCGAAGCGCTCAAACGTTGCCGCTCTATAGCGCATTCGATAGAGCTCATCGAGACGAGTCGAATGGTATATTACAGTCAGCATTTTGGTCAAGAAAAGGCCAAGTTATGGGCCTTCAAAGTGGTCAAACTACCGTACTTCGATGCCGTGTTTTGGGTCAAGTCTGATATACTGAGAATTTCGCGAAATATTTCTCAGATTTGAGGCTTCCTATAGCAATTAGAGGTCGCTGATGACGCTGGTGGAGTTGGTTTTTGTCGATGACGTCACTTTTGACCGCTCCCGCCACCCTCGAAAAAGTCGATTTTTCGCGAAGTGTTTCAAAGTTGCCGCTCTATAGTGCAATCGATAGAGCTCACCACGACGAGTCGAACGGTATATAGAATGTCATACTTTGCGCTTGAAAGAAGAAAGTTATGAGCCATTGTAGTTGACGTTTTTGACGACTTTGCAGACAATTTTGGGTGCTATTTTGCGTCGTCGCTCGATATTCCGGCGGTCATTGTTGTCTCTCAATGATACGGTTTACACATCACAAAGCTCTAAACTGCCAGAACAATCAATAATGTGTTAAGCTACCGACGATTCGCACTTCGGCCAATATACTTGACACTTTTCGGCACCTCGCACTTTCCCATTAGCACTTTCGTTTCACCCTCGATCTGAACCACCTTCTCTTCATTCTCTCATCCGCTGTTCACCGCTGCTGCCTTCTGCATCTTTCGCTCTGCTATTTGCGCTCCCTATTGTGCCTTTTCAAGTTCTCAAGTTCCTTATTATTCATATTTATTTGAAGCCTTATTCTTCTCCCCCTATTCTGAAACACTTATTCTTTGTCGTTCCCTATCATGGCTGGCCCTCGCGCTCATCCTTCCCACTTCAACGTTCACGAGTTTCGTGATCTGAACAAGCCCGAGGGAGAGCTCCTCTTGCTCACCGTCCGTGATCTCATCCGTCACGCAGTCGGCCATTACCACCGTCATCCCAAGAGGGTCCAGGTTCGTTTTCTCATTGAGTCGCCAGTGTCCCGCCTGCAGATTTACTGCCCCGAAGACATCACGTTCACCGAGCAAGCCTTCCAGAGCGGTCTCGCTCAGAGTCTCCAAGAGGGCGTTCATCTCCAAGACTACCTCGGCAACCAGGGACTCATCGACAACTTCGAGATTCTCGTGATGCCCATCCTCTTCGAACGCCACTTGACGCTCGTCATTTTCGAGAGGGCTACGCAGCGCTTCCTCTTCTACGACAGTCTTCATGGAAAAATGGGAGCCGTCGTTTTCCTCCGCCTCAAGCGTGCTGTCTCTGCCTTCTGCAACATCGACCTCAGCAATGTCGGCTACGATGCCATGCGAAGTGTCAAGCAGGGTAAGTTGATCATTTTAAGGATATTCAAATGTGGTCCAATTTTAGAAGACGGCTACAATTGCGGTGTCTTCGTGGTTGCCAACCTGCTCGCCTACTTCAAACGCACGTGCACCACCGAGAAGGACATGAGAGGCTATCGCCGTCAGCTCCTCTTGTGGTGCGATGAGGTCCACCAGCGACAGCAAGTGATGCGAGTCTTCCCTGAACCCAGCGGAATTTCTTTCCGAGGTTGGCATTAGAAAAGCACGATGATTCGCTTTAAGGACATCCGCCAATGCCAATTCGTATTCCAGTTGGTGTCGCCGAGATCAGCAGAGACTATGCAGAGTGGCTGGAGAGTATGCGAATTTCAAAAACACTCACATTTGATTTAGAAGAAAAAAAGAAGGCCCAGGCGGCTCAGCGATCAACTCGAAAGACTCCACGAAAGGGTTCATTGGCCAACTCACCAACGCCCAGCAAGCGCTCAAAGCGTGAGAATTCCAAAAAAAAAATCACATCAAAATTTAAGCATGCGCCGAAGAAGATCTTATCATATTCGATACGCCCGGACTCAGTCATCGCATTCAGGGAATGTGTGTTGCCGACAAGAAGAAACCTCGCTCTCAAGGTTCGTTTTTGTTCGAAATAATTCATTACCTATCAGGAGTGAGACGCAATCTTTTCGAAAGCAGCGCCGATGTCGGCAACCAAATTGAAGAAGAAGGAAACCGAATGTTTGAGCAGGTGGAGGCGGCTCTCAGGCAGACCGGCATCAACTTGGCGCCTTCGTCTGAGCGCCAACTGCGCAAAAAGAAACCGTTGGCTGCAACACCGGAGAAGAAGACGCAGGCGGCGGCTGTAACACCACGAAATGAGGGGAAGAAAGATCAGGCCATAACACCCAAGAGTCAGTTAATCTTCTCAATTATAATGTAATATTTTCAGAGTCCGAATCTGCTCGCAAACAAGAGTACCGACAGCGTCTCAAAGAAAATGCCATGCTGGGTGAGAGTATGCAGTGATATTGTTGAAAATTTTTTAATTTAGTTGAATCGCCACAAAAGAAGACACCCAGCAAGGAAGCTCAACGAAAAAGAGAGTATCGTCAGAAAAAGAAGGAATTTGGAGGTAATTTTGCTAGAAAATTCTGATTCTCATTTTCAGATCTCATTCCTTCGTCGTACCGTGGCTCGGTGCCCAACTACCTCGGACAAATGGATGTCATTTGTCAGAATTGCAAAGCGCTTCACTACAAGGACGAACCACAGTACTGCTGCAGCAAAGGCAAAGTCTCTCTTCCGGACCTTCCGTG
>JAQIXL010002482.1:0-12952 GCA_034700245.1 Poikilolaimus oxycercus | reverse complement strand
AGGGTGGAAAAGGGCGAGACGTGGTTCCAGGGCGGTAAAGTCTTGTTTCCAGGCCGGTGAATTTTACCTGGGTTTAATGTCGACTAGATACGAAGGTGTTAAAAACGATGAAAAGCTGCTAACTGCTCACTGTCGGAGCTCAATCACATTTTAGGTTTGTTTCTGTTGGATTTTTCAATTTTCACATCTTCACCATGAATACCTTTCCCTTCACTCTTCAAGATCTTTCTTTGTTGTTTGAATTTCTTGACCGTCGAACAGCGGCGAGGCTTTCGAAGACATGCAGACTCGCCTATCAAACGATGCTCAAAGCACGCCTCCGAGAGCCAAATGAGCGCTCCTTCTCCTTTCATTTCTCCGAACCTCAAAACGTCTCGCTGGCCACAAAATTTGCTTACGCTGCGGCACAGCCCGATGTTATCTGTGGTGTCTCTCCATCATCATCTTCGCTTAGCGAAGTCCATGTTTTCATCACTTTCGGCGAGGCTCTCAAGGAAGTTGAGCTATACAAAGTCGAAAATACCCGTATTTCCTTGGAAAAATATCGAAAAAGAATTTTCTTCGTCGAAGCAACTCGCGGCACGCCTTACGAAACCCTCTTCACGGTGCTTTTCAATTCTTTGGAGCACATTTGCCAACAAAGCAAATTACTTTCAATCACGCTGCAGTTTCCGTTCTCTTACCCGTATCGACTTGGATCAAAACTCAAAATCGACAATGCGAAAGTGTGGTTTTTAACAAATCTTCGAGCTCTGAAAGAAGCAACAGCGATACTTTCGAGCTTATTACAATTTGCCTTCGACTTACAAATGCTTCCTCGACTTTTGTTGACTTATCAGAGCGTATATCAGCTCAGGCAATGAAGAAGATGGTTCAACACGTACGCTATTTTGAGGCGTCAAAGAAAACGCCCGTCGAAATCGACAGCGAAACTTTTCGCCAATGGTCACCAAGCGTTTTTATCACTCACCATCAAGAACGTTCGAATCCATTCACGTTCTCCGCCGTGATGGTTGTCAAGTGGATTTTAGACAAACGTCGACAGCTAGGCGACCAACTTAACGTGAATCTTCAGGGCGACGGACATGGCCGCATTTGTCAATCTCTCGAGGGCCATGAGAACTTTTGGTACATCAACATTCAAAACAATTCACGCCGTTGCGAAGCGATTTTTGAATGCCCCGATCTACGAATCATCATTACCACTTATTTAGGGAGCATTTCAAGAACTACCGTATTCTTTACGGAGAAGAAACGGGGAATTAAGCGGAAGATTTCATGAGCACTCATGCTATTTATTTAATCCGAGACTGCGACTCAATTTGTCGCTTTTTTATCGCTGGCTTGAGGTGAAACTGTGAAGATCGAGCGTAAACAGAATAACCATACACGAAGTGCTAACTTGTATATAAGAGGCTTTTGGCATGCCTCAAAACTAGAGCCTGTCAGTCAGTGGTGAGGGGAGAATGAGAAAGTGAAATACGTATGGGTGTACATAATCAGAGTGTTTGACGACATTCCACCACTAGACGATCAACAATCTGATTGTGAGCAAAATCCTCGAGCAAGTACGATGAGCAAGACCGATCTTGGGGCATCAGTTTCTCACACAATAACACAACTTATTGTTAGCTTGGCCCGAAAAAAAAAATTTTTGTCTTACTCTCACACACGCCATTTTTCGTCGCTTTTCCTCACACGCATGCGATTTTATCCACGTACGCTGACCTTCCTAATGAGGGGTTTGCAAATAGAAATTTCAGCAGAAATCATAGGAGTCAACACCTCGAGGAGAATCAAGCGTCCGCTTCGCTCTCATAGATGCCAGAGCAAAGGGTACACTACGCATGCTCGTTATGCTTTCTCGCGTCGTAGAAGACTGACGGCTATGAAAGAGGCGTTAAGTACAAATGATCGAAAAATCTGAACTTACAAGCCGAAATGCAATATAAAATGTTGCACGAAAAAATCCCGGTGCTGTTTCTTTTCAAAGTTCTAGTCTCTTCGCGATGCTTGCAGTCGAGTGGTATGTAGTGCAATTTTGTCGTGGATTTCCAGGCGTTGCAAACGCGAATCTCTCTATTCATCGACTTCCCTGTCGTTTACTACAATCTCACTTCATCTGTTGACCCTTAAAACTTGAAGCAAAAGTTCACATTTGAGCCAAAATTGTACCATGCGGTGAATCTCTGAAAATCACCTAAATTACACCTCACACTTCGACCTCGTAAGAGTGGACGTTTCTTTTTCAAAATGAATTCTACAAAGTGGCCAGTTCTTCCAGCTGATGAGGTCGTCGTCGTGGCTCTTTCATGGACTTCCTTCGTTTTCTTCGTTCTCATTCTGGCTGTGATAGTCATTCCACCTTCACGTCACGGCCTCTTGAAGATGAGCTTCTTCAAAATGCTTCTCATTCAGGTGAGGGCTTCTCCAATGTGAAGCATCCTTTAGGCTGTTGGTGAAATTGGTAACTTCCTAGTGAGTGAATTATTGCGAGCACGAAAGTACGGCATAATCTATTTGTGTGGTGATGGTGAAAGTGGCTTGGGGCCGTTTCTTCAGGCGTATTTCATGGGCTTCTTTCCATCGGTTAGCTGATGCCCCCGGTTGGAGAAAAAGTTTCTAGGCCACCAAAGTCGCCAACGTGAAGCTTGCCGTTCATCGTTACCACGCTTTTACATCCACAACACCTGAAAAAGTTGTTCGCGTAAATAAAACCAGCAAAGCGCATTTTCAGCTGTGGAGCAATCGGAATCTGGTCCTCGTAACGCTGTTCGAATATCTTTACGCCGTTATTGTTCGCATGCAGTTTTACATTGCCAGACCGCAATTCTTCTGTAACATTTCTGCCAAGGGAACTGTCGATCTGAACGACAATCAACACAGCGTTGAATACGTAAGTTTCTAAGTTTTTATTACAATAGTACATTTTTATTACATAAGTACAAAAATAGGCATTCATACAATGAATCGAATATATTAATACTACAATAAAATACAATAAAAACGTACTTTTACAGATCGGCGGTATAATCAACATCTTGTCGAGTCTCGCGGTTGTCATTCCGAGCGTTTATCTCTACATTCGGACCTTCATCTGGATCTCCAAATTCAAGCACCTCAAAGCGATCGCTAATCGAAAGGTCGTCATTTTTCACTGATATTGTACAATAATAACACATTTAAAGACAGTAAAATTTATTTTTTAGAAAGAAATCAACCTGCTTTTTGTCGGAATCGCCGTTTTCATCCCGACTCTCGCGGACAACATCGTCATGCTCATCGGCTTCTACGGTCTCTTCTTCAACCATCCAACACTTCGATCGTCTGGCTTCATCTTCGAGAGATTTTTCATTTGTTTGCAGTTTTCTTTCTTTTCGAGTCCAACTCACGGAACTCAGCTTTGCTGTTCAGCCATGGATCATCTTGATTATTTCGCCGACCGTCCGTCGCCTTCTTCGTGACGTTTTCTGCATTCATCCACCATACAAGTGGTTCATCGCTCATTCCGTCTCTTCAACGGTGCAAGTCGGGCGAGCTGAACTGCAACCGGAGTAGAAAAAATAATGTCGTTCCTGATTTCCACACTCAATCACCGTACTTATTAGCCAATAAAGCCTGTGTTGTAAGCGATGAACAAAATTCTTAAGAGCTGTCAATGGCACTTGTTCAAAGACAACCTTTCATCTCAATATCTTCCTCACCAGCCTTTTTCTTTGCAGAGCGCAACTCACGACGGCTGTCTGTGTTTTGAGTGCACAATCGCAGGGTTCGGTCTAACGCTTCTTGGCACAGATTGCTCTGCCACCAGCGCAGTAACGATGGTGAACAAAAAAGGACTATCTCGTGACTTGACGCTGCGGTGCTTGGCGTTCTAGTAGCATGAAGATTGTGTGCTGGAGTTCACTCGACTTAAGATGCGAGGATAGTTAATTATGCCTCTTATTGCTGGCATCATTCATTCCCATAGTATCTCGATGTCTCAGGCACTGTGATTCCAGTGGAGAGATTTGTTCGAGAGGTACCGGCTAGATCGAGAGCATCTAACAGACAGTGACTTTGCCGGGTCGGAGCCCGGCTTTTATACGAGAAGGGCCGAGTCTGGGTCACAACTCATCAACGCAGGGGGTTGTGAGAGAATGTTAGGAGTCGCTAGCGGCAATGCCCGAGTTGCCGCGGCGACACTCGCAAAAACAACACCCATTTCAATCACATTAGAGCATATTTTTGAGCAAAAAAAGTGATCGTCGTCAAAGTAATCGCAAAAATCAATATCCACAACAAAAGTGCAAATCGAGTGCTATGCAGGTGCTAAAATGCTAAAAGCAACGAGAAGAGTACGGCATTGCACGCAAGCCGTATTTGTGTTCTAGACGCGATTCCTTTTTTTTTCTATGTCAGGTTTTACTCTCACGCCACAAACTTTTGCAATTGTTTTTGAGCTGCTCGATTGTCAGACGACCGCTTGCCTTTCGAAAACTTGCAAGTACGCGCGCGAGATATCACGCTGGGCGAAACTTCGAGAACCAAACGAAGAAATAACCTTCTTGTTTTACTTCTCAAAGGCACCGAAAAGTTTGAAGCAAATCGAACCCGTTCTTACGTGCGCCGCGTCGCCAAGTTCTGTTCGTTCAATGACCGTCTTCATAGCTTTCGAAGATCGAATTTTGGACAACTCCACTAAATACCGCCGTGTACTTAACACTGGAGAGGGCGGCGCGATTATTCTTGTACGTCGAGAGCACAATCGTTTCTACGTGATAGCAGCTAAAGACACCAACCTGAAGACTCTCTTCACTATTCTCTTCGACTACTTCAAAGGTGTTCTTCCAACGAAGCGGATCCACTTTAATCTCAAATCAGCTTCATTAATTCGCGCCGTTTCAGAATGGGTAAAGGCGAATCGCCGAAAATGCGAGCATCTTCGCTTTTTGCATTTAGCCAGCGCGCTCGGCGATTCAGCAGTTGAACACTTGGAGATATCCGACATTGGCGAGAAGGCCGAAGTGATCGCAGAGATTGTGGAAACGACAAAAGCCGAGGCTGTGTCCGCGTTTGTGCCAGCGAATTTTTCCGTCGATCAAATGATCAAGATTTCTCAAAACGTGCGCAGTTTCAGATTCTTTTCTCAGGGCGTTGTTCCTCTGGACAATGTTACCTTCACTAACTGGTCGCCGACAGAACTGTGCCTGGCGAACTGCGCCGAACCCAGTTTCACGGCTGAAAGCGTGCTGACGTGGATTTTCGACGAGCGTCGTTCTTTTGCGCAAGAAAGCAGTCTCGAGTTCAAGGCGTTTCGTGAAAGTTATTGTAGACTAAACCAGAGGCTCGTGGGAAACAGGCAGTGTATCGATGCTATTCAATGCAAGCACAAAACGGTCTTCGAATTTGATGACAGGCAAATTTCGGTGGCGTTTCAAGCGAGTACCTTTTCGAGAGAAGGCAGACTGATTGTCAAAGTTAGCAAAATCATTCGCCGATGCATTGCCCTTTAATGTTTAGTTGATAAATTTTCATCCCGGTCAAATTAACACTCGTCCCTCCTTAAAGAAGGGAGAAAGGGCCCTTTGGTGCCCGCGGCGGAAAAGCGATCCGAGTGGTCTATGGCGCTGTTTACCAATCCGGGGGTGCGGGTTCGATCCCGCTCGCTGTTTATCCATTTGCCCGTGTTGGTACATGACTGTTATGACTTCCGGAGTGTTTCTTAGTGGGGCGCGGCTGTTCCCGAGCGTTTTGAAGAATTTTTAATAGGGAAAAATCGACTTTGAGGGATTTCGGCCTTGGCGGTCCTTCTAGACCGTGGATCAAGGCGTGTTGCGAGGCGCGTTCACGTGGGAAAGAGGCTTCTAGGGTAAAACGGGTGCGGAGAATCGATTCCGTGGGTCAGAATTGCCAGAGAAGCGGTCCTCTCCAAGAAAAGTTCCGCTGCCGTATTGAGGACGTCGTGCACTCAAAGCGAGGTAGATCAAAAGCTGTCGGATCAAAACGCAACGGCGCGCGCGCGCGCGCGCTTTTCCCTGCCTTGTTTGAATCTCTTTGTGGTTCTCTATTTTCTGCTGTTTTCACTTCGTTTTGTTAAACTATAGTCAAATCTGTTGCAGCAAATCGAAAGATGGGTTCCGGAAAGCCGTCTGTTACAAAGCAGGCGAACGAAATGGTTTGAGTTTCACTTTTTCAACTTTCATTGCGTTCATTTTCAGAAAGAAATCAAAAAACTTCGTGATGACGTTGCCATGATGGACGCGCAGCTGCGCACACTTCAGGCGAAGGTTGGCGATGGCGTGCTTGCTGACGAACGTGAGGTTTGCTGTGTTCATTCTTCGCATTTTGCTATTTTAGAAGAAGATCGAGGAACTCAAATCGGCGCTCGAGGACGAGTCCGCGCGTCGCGGTGAAGTGCAACTGGAAGCGGATCTGTTGAAGCAGAGAGTGGCGGACCTCGAAGCCGTCGTCTACAAGGAGGCCGTCTACTCCCGCAAGCACAACGTCTTCGTTGCTGCTGGACTGAAGCATGGTAGGTCTTCAATTTCGTCAGAAAAGTTTCTTTTAGGAGAAGGTGATCCGTTGGCGATCGTCCGACAAATTTGTGACCTGTCTACCGTGCAGAACCTCTTCAACAACATCGACAAGTGCCACTTTTTGCCGCCCAATCAGCTCGGCTACACGGACATCATAATCCGAATGAAAGGTCATCGGTACGTAGATGATCTCATGGATCTGCAGCGCAAGATCTTCGACAGGTTCGAAAATATTCCTTTTTGGTAAAGCGATCTTTTAGGAAGCTTCCTTACCGTCTCAGGCGCGACTTGCCTTCTTCGATCGAGCAGCTCATCAAGGTCTGTGTTTGTGGACCTCATCAACAACTGTTCTAGATGGTCCGTAAGCGAAACAAGAATGAGTTCAAGTCGAAAAGTGATTCGGACGAAGATGAAGATAGTCTTCACATGCAGTCGAAGCGCAAGTCGTTCGGTTCGTTGTTCTCTCTTTACTATTTTGCATCAATTTGCAGAGTCGAACGATTCGAATCAAACGAAGGGTTCCTATGCGGCTACTCGAAGCGTGCAGAAGAACGTCGCATCGGAAGTGAAGAAGACGGACAATGAGCTGATTGAAGAGAAGCCTTCCACCACGATGAAGTACGTGGAAACCGAGACGGGTTTCAAGTCACCTAAGTACTCCTTCGAGTGCTTTCTCAAAGGTTATCTTTCTTCATTTAGCAATTTCATGATGTTTAGGCAAGGCTTATGCCTCCAAGATGGGGACGAGCAAGCTCTACGAGTCGAGCGAAGAGTATCGCGACTACGTTCACTTGATGATCGTCGGCTCGACGAACTAAGTTTCTTTGCTCATTCATCTTGGTTTTCTTTGTGGAGAATAAAGCATGTTGAGATCACACCTTTTTTGCTTCACACTCTGCGATTATTGAAAGGGTCAAGACCGGCGGGGCCCGAAGGGCCGTGCCTGGCAAGTGAAGGTCGAGCGAAGCGAGGCCTTCACGAGCCTGAAGACCTGCAAGCGCAGGCAAACTAGCAGTCCCACAGGTCAAGCTAGCAGTTCCACTTTCAACTTGCACTGCAATATAAATATCCCGCTTCGCCCATCCGCCCAGCTAGTTGGCTCGAAAAGAAGGCAGTCCTAATACGGGCCGGAGCATCTGCCTTCTTGCTAATCCTTACAACAACAATTGCAGCTGCACCGGCTCACATCGCCTCGGAAGCAACTCATTCTACCGACTTTGAAGACTTCGGAAGAATGCGGCATCCTTGTGAGTCTTCTCTTCAAATGAAGAAGGCATCGTTCAGCTCGCGGCACACTCCGACCCTTGTCGAGGCTTGAGTCAGATGCCTATACTTCTTCATCAAGATCGATCTTTCTTGGCATGATCCCCGACGAGCCTTGGCGGAGGCACAAGCCAGCTCGGTAGTTGCAGCTTCTTTTCGATGCACTTTTCAGGCATTATTTCTTCACCATTTTCACTTTTATTTATGGCATTGTCTTGACGACGGTCGCTCTTGTTTTCGAGACCAGTCCCAATGGCGATGACCGGCTTACCGTCGAAAACGTAAGCCTTTGCGCGCCTTTGACTCATTGAGTAAACAGTTGTGTCTTTAATACAGAATATCTGAGAGTTCCAAAATGCTGCTGAAGTTGGGAAAATCGATGTCTCCGATTTCGGCTATTTTTGGATACGTTATAGTGCTCGGTGAGCTGAATCGAATACGCATTGAGCCGACTTGAAAGGATACATCCTGTCCGCTATACGGTAGCTTGTAGTTTCAGAAACTTTAATTGAAAGACACAACTGGTCGCAGCAAACCCCCACATGTTGTATACCATTTTCCTCTACAACGACGAAGGGCAAAATAGTTCTGATGTCGAATGTGGTTTAACGGTCGCAGAGAACTCTCTCTCTCTCTATCTCTGCAACAAAGTTTCAGAAAACAGACGCGGGATCAACTACCAGGTGCGGTTCCTTGCCTTCAGACGGCTCGTTCTCGAAGTGGCTACGCCCAATCGTCATGAAACTTTGGTTACTAGTGCAACTCGAAGCGCTCTTTAGATTAAAGCAATAAAAGTGTGCAGAATTGGGGTTCTGACCCTGTAATAGACCGAAATAGAGTTCTCTGCGACCATTTAACCACATTTTCGACATCAAAACTCTTTTGCCACCTTCGTCGTTGTAGAGCAATACGGTATACAACATGCGGGAGTTTTGTTGCGACCAGTTGTGTCTTTCTATTAAAGTTGCTGAAACTACAAGCTACCGTATACCGGAGAGGATGCATCCTTTCAAGTTGGCTCAAAGCGCATTCGACTAGTCTCGTCGAGCACATAACATGGGGCCGAAATCGGAGACATCGATTCCAACTTCCGCCCCTATACCCTATTTTCTGATTCTCTCGGATATTTTGTATTTAAAAACTACTCGAATTAGTTCAACCAAGGTCAGAAAGTCAAAGTTGCGATTCAATCGGGGACACGCTTTTCTCTCTTGTTCCGGTTCTCTCACTAGGCTCATCCCCTCTCTCGCGTACGAAGAGCAAACAAAGAAGAAAGATCGCCTTGTTCTTGGGCTTTGTTAGTGCAATGGTTACTTGAAAATCCTTTTGAGTGCAAGTAAACAGAGGCTCGTCTCCAGGTGTACTTCTTTTACATGCACGTGATGGCCCTCGTCTTCTACAGCTACCTCTATGTCTTTGTTATTCACACGCAGTGGTGGAATTGTTTGATGCGATGGCTGGACAAACTCGGGCTAATTGAGGATTCAGAGGTAAGAGCATTTGCGAATTTCTTAAAGTAGTTTTTTTTGTTCAGAAATATCACTTGTCACACGGGAATACAGGACAGTCGGCGAGTGGTCTTTACCTTCGTCTTGGTGCACTCGGTAAATTTGCATTTTTTTAAGAAGTACTACTAAAAGAAGAATATCGCCCATGGCGGCCTACAAGCTTTACAAACGTCTTTTTAGTCTTTGGCCTCATCGGTGTCGTCACGTACTGCATCGAGACATTTTTGGCCTTTAACAAGGAAAACGATTTGAAACTTCACAAACCAAAAGTGATCCTTTCCGGCGCCTTCATGCTCATCGAAGTCTTCTTCTTGTTCAGAAACTCCAAGGTTCAGAGGCTCTAGGAAGCCCTTAAATATTTTTTTCAGCTAGTTATCACTCGTCGTAAATATGTGGCCAAGTTCGGTTTCATGCACTTGATGGCGCTGAACTTGTGGAACTGGATTCGATTCATCGTCTCGAAGCAGGACCTCAAGGATGAGCATCATGAAAATTTTGCTGCGAGGGCCAATGGTCAAGCGAGAGGTACCTCGTTTGAGTCCAATAACGAAGTATGCACCACTTCTTTCTTTAAAAAAACTGATTCAGAATGGTTATGGTCCTGGTTACACCATCACGTTCAATCCTTTGATGACTATGCCATCAAATGATAGATATCCATTCTTTGACGGCCTTCTTCAAACTACGGTGCCGACGTTCTATAACGGGTACAATAACTTCAATAACAACATTCATCGCGTTGTCCGCGCAGCAGCCGCTCCAATTTCAGGTTTCCCTAATTCTAAGACTCTCTTAAAGGCCCCTTCAATTTAGAAAGCGGATCGTCAGAAATACACGCATCTGGTGCGATTGGATCACCGATGCTTACCTTTACGAACCTCGACGGCATCTCGTCCTTCCTCATCACTTGTAGGTTAAAGCAAAGTGGCGAATTTCACAGGCATTGTCGAGTTCTCGGTGATAGCTGCGACAATGATGTTCACCGCTTGGTTGTCCATCAATGAAGAGCATGACGAAAAGGCCAGCGAGAAGAGGCGGCGAAAGAAGTTTCGTATTGACTGCAGGTGAGTCTAGATAAAGGTGTGAGACGCTGTAGCGCCTCGATGTCCGGCTTCTCTGTGGGTTTTCTGTTCACAGTAGCCGCAGCCACTCTCGTGGCCGTCCACTCGATCTACGAAACCGAAAAGCGACTTTTGGATGCCGAGCGATCTTACCAAATCGGCAACATCTTTCTCTGCTCATCCGCTCTTCTTGGATGTCTCTTGGGACTTTACAGGTAAATTGCCCGATTCGAAAAAAAGGAGGAAACTTTAGAATGGCTCAGCTACAGTACCTCGCCCGTCATTCCCATTCAACGGAAGTCATCGACGACATCCTCTTATGCGTGGGCTTCGTCGGAGAGCTCCTCTACTGCATCGTCGGCATCGAACTCTATATCCTGTTCGTTTTCTTAGATCTCAAGAGAGGAGAACTTATAGATCCAAAAACAATTCTACTGGAAGGCATGAAAGCTCGGCAACATGGGGCGGTTTCCCATTGGGTGATCTGGACCTAACTGTGCTCATCATTCGATTCATGCAAGTATGCGCACAAACGACTTTTGTTTTCATGGCTGGAAGGTACTGTATGACCAATTCATTAGAGACCGCTTCAGACTTTATGACAAGAGAGGACTCCGAGCGGGCCGCCAATACATTTCCTTTCTTCTAATTGTCAACGCGACTCTCTTCGTCTTCAGCACTGTGCAGACAATTACAGCCGATGATCTCTACTCAGAGTTGACAGCCAAGAACACCTTGCTCGTCATTGCTTATCCGCTTGCGATCTTCTATCGCTTCCATTCAAGTGTCTGTTTGGCTGAAGTGTGGAAGACGTGCTATACGCAGAAGATTTCTGAAGTGAGTTTCTGCTGCCGGTTTTGATTCTTTTCTCAGAGATCTGTGGAACAAGAGCCGGAAAGTGGAGGAGGATCTGTTGTTCGACGTCTTTTCAATCGCCTGACAAAGACCTTCGTGCGAAGAAAGTCGGACCCCAAGGTTGATTGTGCGCCCATCGATGCAGCCGAATAACATCGGCAGAAAAACAGAACTAACCTTGAGTCTTCTGCTATTTTAAAGCCAAACTTGTTTTAAAAAAAGCCATCTAGTTACACTTCCAATAAAACATTCAAAACATTTTGTCACTTCTGTCACCTTTTTCGTCATTGCTTGCACTATTTGGAGCGGAAAACGCTGGTGGTAGATGGCGTTCCTCAAGGGAGCAGTCTCGGGGCAACAAGAAGGTGCCGGGCCTTTCTAGAACGTTTTGCTTTTCGATTGCTGGGTTTCAGTGGGCGACGCGAAGAAGGATAAAGACGAAGGACGGCGGCGCCTGCTTGGCTTGATGACCATTAACAAATGCATGAACTTTTGATGAGAAATAACGGTGCCATGGCAACGCCAAATTTACACAGCCAATGAAGTTTCAGCCGCAATTCGGAACGCTTTTCGAGAAACTCGACTGCAAAGTCTATAAAGTTCTGTGATGAAGTGCCGAATCGTGATGCGATACGAAGTTGTAGTCGCAAGTATCAGAATGTAATTCACGGTGGAGTGTGCGACGCCAACGACCTGGCTACGCTTCTTTTGTCCGTTGCCAACGGAATTGTTTATGCGTGTACTTATCAGGACAAACAGCAGACACAAAAACTGGTTCAAGCATGTTTTTTGAGGAAATTAAGGCTTAACAATTTTGGTAATACTTTTTTGAATTTGCAGAAGGATCCCTTTCTACTGCATTTTATGAACGATTCTCGTGTAATGGTTTATGATTTGAGCAGTAATTTTGGAATGCTTTTGTTCTTTCAAGTTCGTTTCGACTGGCTTTCAACGCTGGTATTGTGGAAAAAAAACACAGAATGCTACTCTCATCAGCCGGAAGGATTCGTGGCCTCCAACTCGCACATGGCATTGCGGATCGCCTGCAACATCCATCATCTTCAGTTGCAAAAACGAGCGAACGTAGTTGCAGGGATAGTCGTTCCATTGTCCGTGGGGAATATACGTGGACGAGGCGGATTGCATGGTTCCACAAGCTTCGTTTCCTACAAAACACTGTCATTCCTTGTAACAAAATTTATCAGTCAGCAATGAAAAAGCTAAACCTTATCTTTCGGGCCTTTACGACAAAAAAACCAACAACTCTTGTGAGATTGTTTTCAACATTCGTTTTGCCTAAACTCGAATATCTATCGCCAATTTGGAGTCCTAGCGACATCGCAGCCATTGAGAAAATCGAATCAATCCAACGGAAATTTACCAAAAGACTTTTCTATCGCCTAGGAAATTCCACTATTCCGTATGAAAACCGTCTGCGAAAACTACGACTTATCCACTTAAAAGATCGAAGGCTCATTCTTGATCTCACAACGGTTTTCAAAATTATCCAAGGCATCACATTTTCTGAAGTTCCCCAATTTCAACCTGCTCTAATGCTAGGCAGAACTCGCGGTCACCGTCATAAACTTCAACCATTTCGTCTCACTAAAACTAAGCCAGCGACCCTATTCCATAGCAGAGTCGTTCCAAAATGGAATGCTTTGCCTTCAAGCGTAGTCTCTGCCCCGAACCAGAAGGCCTTCCAAAATCTAGTTACAACCCATATTTGTGGAAAGGATAAAGATGG
>JAQIXL010002481.1:0-12954 GCA_034700245.1 Poikilolaimus oxycercus | reverse complement strand
AACTTATGAGGACCTCGTTGAAAATACCATAAAAAAGCGACCGTTCGTTCTTAAGAATGAACAGAATGTTCTAGCCAAAAGTTATGGAGCGCCCTCATAAGTTTTGGTAACTTTCCACTGGCCTGTTTACCCACCTAGACGGCGTTTTTAAGCTCTCCAATGTTCTAGAAACTTGTTCAGCGTAAAAAGTTCACCTAGGTGGTGAACGATCCCGTCAGCTAGAACGCGAGAAAACGGAAAATCTAAAACTCGCTTCCATAACTTTTGGGAGCCCACCATAACTTTTGGGGCGCTCCCAAAACGCGATTTACTAGGCGATTGGAATTGCAGTTATTGCAGTTATTCCAAGAAAATGAAAAAAAAAGAAAAAAAAAAAAAAGCAAAAATGCAAAAAGAAAAAAAACGGCGATTGGAATTGCAGTTATTGCTGGGCAGGACACTCGATCTCAAGAATGGTGAATTTCTTCTGAAACACGTTTTTTCTGCAAATTGCAGGAGACTAACATCTGGAGCGGAACTGAACGTCGGTTCAATACGTATCTCTGAGAATGGAATGGGATCAAAACGAAGCACCTGCCAACCCCTGAAGTTTCCATTTTAATCATTTCACAATAAATATGACCAATCTGCACTTCTTGGCTAGCTTGTCGACTATTATTTTAAAGCCAGACTCTCCCTCCACCCGAACGAAGTAAGAAAATTAATGATCCTCAGGAAGGCGAAACCTTCGAACTCTGGTTGAATAAGGGCGAAAATTTACCGATGCGAGCCGATCACGCATGGCTGCGAGAGAGAAACTGTGATGGCTAAGCCTAGACATTGACATTTGACATTGACCCCCAAGACATTGCAGTCATGGAATTGGTCTTGTCCTGAAGATGTTCATATCTCAGTCGAGCGTTGGCGGAGTAACGAGGAAGCCCGGTAAAAATTGTTGCTCCTTTCTCGGCTATGATAGCGTTCTTCGTCATTACGGAAACCGTATTTAGAGCAAATAATGCAAAGAACACGCTATCTTTCTGAATTGTTTCAGAGCACTTTTGGATACGAGAAAACTGCATTTTTCGTCTCAAAAAGAGGCTCTGAACACTCTCTACTCGTCTATTTTTCTATGCTTTCTCTGGAATAGAGATACTTTGTGGTTTGTGCTATGTATTGTACAAGCCATGAATGCCGGCGATACGCTTTTATCGAAGGCCGGCGGGAGAGGGAGAGGGACAGGGAGAGGAGAGCGCCGAGAAGTCCTTCTACTGCTCCATCGACGCCGACGGCGTCTTCTTGTGCTTGCGCTAAAGTTTTCAAGCATCTCGGTCACAAAATGAAACCTTCGGCTTCTTGCTCCTGCTGCGACGCTTCTTCCCACCGACGGGCGTCTCCGGCGAAATCGGCGTGTGCGTCTTGGCCGTCCTCGGAGTCTTCTGCTTCTTCTGCTCCTTGTGTGGCGAGTTTGCCTCCTGAATTTATTTATTTGGAATTATTTAAAAACCTCTTGTCCGTCGTTCTCCAAGGCCGGCGACGCGTCAGACTTCGACTCGGCGTCCTTCTTGACCTCACCTTCGGGCTGAATCTTTATAAAGAGCCTTCAAAGCGTTGTTACCTTGTTGTTGTCGGGCTGTTCGGCTTTCGGCTCCCGAGATGGCTCGACTGCTTCCTCGTTCTTAAAGGGGGTTTTCATTTCTTCAACTTCGAGCTACCTCCTTCGTAGCCGACCTCGACCCGCGCTTCTTCTTGGGTCCTTCGAACAAGAAGATCCATGTCTAATATTGACAATTCAAATAATTCATTTCATTATTTTAAAACCTCGAAATCGTCTTTCGGCCCCGGCCACCCGAGGCGATGGCAGACGCGCGACGCGAACTGAGGCGTGCCCTTGAAGTGCGCCTTCTTGCCGGTAATCCTGAAACTGCTATTTAATATTGTTTTGTGAAATTAGGCCTGAACAGTTGCCATTCTCATCGCGAAAGTGTGCTCACCGCATTTTGTGCACCTGGTCCTCGCCTTTGTCGATGAGACGAATGAAGTGTCGCTGCTTGTCGGTGTCCAGTTTCGCGAGTTCGGTGAGGATCTCCACCTTGAGACGCACGCCCTGAAGAGGAGAGCTTTCTTCTCCTTCTGAAAGAAACAGACCGAGACTGGCTTCTTCACTGGCGACGGCACCACGACCGGCTGCACCTCGGCCGTCTCCTCCTTCGACTTCGTCCACGAGTTCTTGGCTTCGACGGTGGTCTCGGTCTTGAGCGCGAACCGCGCCTTGTCGTCGCGCTTCACCTGAATAAGTTGACTTGTTTGTTTATTGTAATGTGTGACCAGCCAAGGACCAGCTTGGAACGCACCAGGTACAGGTCTCTGCAGCCGACCGAGCCGAGGGCCTGGACGACCTTGTAGGCGGCGGCGGGCCTTTCGCCGTCGGGAGGAGCTTGGTCGTAGAAGACGTCGTTGGGCATGTAGCGTTGGCGCGGCGGCCGCATCTTCGAGCTCGCATTCCTCTGCTGAAAGATTGCTTGTTGATTTCATCTCATTTAAAGTGTCAGCATTTTAGACAAAAAGAACCTTTTCGGGTGAAGCCGCTTCAGCTGAGCCGCGACGCTTGCGCCTTCCCTTCTTCTTCGCTTCCTTGCTGTCCTTCGTGTCCGGGGTGGTGCTCGAGTAGTTCAGACGGCTCTTCGAGTCCTCTTCCATCTGCAAACCATGGATGAAAAGTGGGACTGAGAGGAGAGGGAGGGAGGAGGGGGGGGGGAAGGAGAAGCATGGTCAAGCGGTGGGTGAGGGGCATGGCCACTCCAGCATAGAGCGCAAGTAGTCCTTCAAGGCTGAAGACATGCAAAGACAGGCATATGCAGATGCACTTTCACACCAAAGATACGGTCCAGCATCTGTACCCCGCCAGGTAAGCCAATAAACCGGTCGGGATATGGCTTTGGAAGGCCGAAATACTCTAGGTACGGTATCAGGGCCAATCGCAGCAGCGGCGTCACGAGGTCAAGGCAATGTGGCCGGCAGATTAAAGCGGTCCGGATATCAATTTGAAGGCTGGAATACTCGGGTTACGGTAGAAGAAAGTGTTGCAGTAGCGACGCTAGAAACACAAAGCCTTGGGGTAGGCTGAATTAAACGGCCGGGATATCGCTTCGAAGGCAAAAATACTCGAGCTACGGTATCAGATCGAGAGGGCAGCAGGGCAGCCGGTGGGCAGCAGCAGCGGGAGAAGAGCGGCAGGCCGGCAGGAGGCGGCAGGAGGCGGAAGGAGGCGGCAGGAGGCAGACGGCAGCCGACGAACCGGTGTAGAGTTGAGGAGGCGATCGACGATCGACGAGAGCAGCAGGAACAATGACCAAGATCCTCGCTTTTCAGCCCTTTTATTGAAACTGGTCAGACAAGAAGATTTAGTCTAGACCATCTTTGCGAAAGCTGCATTTTTCGCCTGCATTTTGGCTGCATTTTTGGCTGCATTTTTCTATTCATGCAACTTTGGCAATCAGACATTCGAGAATCTAACTTTGATGAAGAATTTTTTGAATTGTTCAAGTTTCGAATTAGGAAATGGTGAAGAAAGGAAGAATATGCAAGAAGCTAATAGATTTGAAAATGAAAAGGTTGAGTTGTGTAATTGGGAATAGGTGCTTTCCGCTGGACATTAACCCTCTTTGATACAGAGAAATTGTGGCGGCATCGTCTGTCCTTCTACATACATTGGCAACTCTGCGCTTTCATCGTTTTTTTCCGTTAACGAGACAATAATTTCCAAACGACAGAAAAGCTGATGCGGTAATCGGCTAAACATCTAGTTCGCGAAAACTACACATTTCAGGAACTAAAGAAAGGATAGAATCGACGGACGGAGTGATGGCCGCTTTCCATCTCGAGGGTCCTCTTGCTTCAGCCAGCGGTCAAAAGAATTTCTTTTGGCTATTCTCTTCACTAGAGGATTTCTTGACAATGTTAACAAGAGCCGACGTCGAAAATGTCGTGAACCGAGACAGAAGAGAATGAAGTTTGATGCTTTTCCACAGATCACAAGAACGCCGAAAATATTATTGTATTTCGACAAGAGTGCCACGATCGAGAGAATATTTGTGAGAAACGAAAAACTTTTAAAAAAGATGTTCACTGACTTGGAGATAATCATCAGGTCGTAGTAGCGCTTTCCTTGAAGGCCAAAAGTTGTCCGTGCAAGTTGAAGAACAGCCGATGGACCATTTGTTAGAGTGAAAGTTGTTACAATCAGCAGAATAGTTATTTTCACACGTTGCTCAACCTTGATCATGAATGGAATGGGACTATAGCGTTCGGAAATTATTGAACTAAAATAATTTTTATTTTAAAAAAAGGCTGGCAGACTCACTCGGCTCGAGATGCCAAGGCCGGCGAGGATTCTCGGACTTCCACATGCATGATGTTGTGCCTTCGTCGCCGTAGAGCGAATATCAAAAGCAGATTCAGTACCAGTAACAAGACAATCGGCAGTAAAATCATGCTGCCTACGTAAAGATGCATGGAGAAATGCATGAAGCTTCGATTTTCAGGTCGAAGCATATTTGTACCGTTCGCAAACCATCTGAAATCCTTTGGATCTAGAAAATAACTTCGAGAACCTTTCATCGCTAACCCTCAAGCAACGTTGCAAAATCTGCGTTCGGTTGCAATATTGCACTGTTCGGCATGCGTAGTCGAAGTGCTAAAACTCGTTTACCCCTTTTTCTTCCTTTTGCAAACCTGATAAATTGTAAGAATGAAGGGACCCATGACGATATCGGCAATTATGAGAAGCATTTTCCATCGCGGCCATGGAGTTCTAACCGTTAGCGGTCGAAGAATGCCCTTCAAACGCTCGGCGCAAACAACTATCACGCACCTGCATTTATGCATTTATTATAATAACACAAAAATGACTCTGGTACATTGAAACACAAACCAAGTAGCGACAGCCGAGGACCAGTTGGCGACGGCCAGAATATGCACTCTCGTTGCGTAGTAGAAATAGCGAAAAGTGTGATTAAAAGTGAAAATCGGAACGTTTGCAAGGATATTCGGCCAAAGAAGCACGAGAAAGATGATGTCAGCAAATGCTAGCAACCAAAGAAATGTGTTGAGGCTTCAAAGGGAAAAAAAATGAAGTTAGTGGCCATTTACCGAGTTTTCATCGAAAGAAGCACACACAAATTGAGGCAATTTCCAATGATGCCAAAAATGGAGACGAGCGGAAAGAGGTATCTAAACGGGAAACTTCAATCCAATTTAAACCTTCTTACCGATGAACAAAAGGCTCAAACTCGGTGCCGTTCATCAGCATTTCGGTCTCCGAAAGACACCACGAACGCTCCGCGTTAATTTTCATTTATTTTCTTAAAATCTGCAAAAAATCTTTTTCATCGAGCGAGAGAGAGAGGGCGCGCCAAAACGTTGCAGTGAAAGCCGATTCCTCGTAGTGAAAGTCGAAACCATAAAAGAGCTTGGAAGCCAAGAGGAAGCGCTCGGAGAGGAGAAGGAGGGACCAAAGAATTGAGAGTGAAATGTTAAGAATACTGGAGTATTGGCAGCGTTTTGAATTCTAGTGTGTTTATTGAACACTAGTCAATCTTTAAAAATTTGTGGGAAACAGAGTTTGTAAGGGCAAGGAGCACCTTGCGAATTGTCCATAAAAGAACTATGCTGGCTAACGCCAACAGAGTGAGAATGTCAAGGTGTTGCCGTTGAAAAGCGCTCAGTAGAGTCGCGGCAGGTCGAAGTTGGGGAAAGGGTCCATGCTCGGCAATGAAGGCCACGTGCTGTTGAACAAGTTGGCGAGGTTGGAAGGGACGAGCAGCCAGAAGATCCGCCAGTCGACGGGCGTTCTTTTTGTAACTAAACCTTCCCATCAGGTCTCTTCTCATTTGCAGGCAACCTGGAATCCTCCAGAAGAATTTGAAGTTCTTTTCCGAGTAAATCCAAATTTGATAGCGAATATTTGCTGAACTTTCTTGCCCCTCCGCGTGCTGCCAACATGGCCGCGTTTCGCATTTGATCGACAAAGATAGGAATAACAAGGCAGGGCACTCCAGCGTGGGCCGCCTCGAGAGTGCTGGCCATACCGCCGTGAGTAACGAACACGGTGACTAGACCGCTCCCTCAAATTCGAACATTGAGAAAAGATTTGAAGACTCACGTAGAAGATCTCCTTGTGGGGTCCATTTAGTCTTCACGAGATTCTCCACTCCTCTGCCGATATCGTCCTCCACTTCATATTTCCAAACAAAAGTGACGTCAGGAAAGCGATGGGCCAGTTCAACAATAGCTCTCTTCATGCTCAGCGGCATGTCTTTGCTCATAGCGATGGAACCGAAAGAAATAAGAACGTTTCGAGGGCGTTCGGAGAGAATTGTTCTCCACTCCTAAATATTTCTTCGCGCTTCTTTTGCCATCGAAGAAGCCAACCTCGGTGATGCTTTTCGGCTGCGTCACTCCAATTCCACCGATATTCAAAATCTTCGAGAGAGTCGGTCGAGCGAAGTCGATGAGTGGATCAATGTTGACAAGCACGAGTGAGGCGTTCGCTGCCATTTCCTAAATCATCAAATGACATCAAATCTAATAAAGATTAGCTCTACCGTTAAGCGAGGAAATCCTGGAATCGCTTCGTCGAGCGCACGCTGGGATCCATCAATGAGATTCTTTATCGCATACTTTGATGCTGTTGTTAGAAGCCAGTTTTTGGCTCTTTCAACCAGCGAGTTAGCGATTTCTTGGTCCGAAACGCCCGAGTACCAACCTGAATGGGGGCTACGAAAAAAAAATATAACGTCACTTGGCACAGCAGCAGTTTCCAATGGAAGACCCAAATTATCAGCAAGGTAATCGTACAAGATCGTCGAACCAGTAAGCACATAATTATCAATGCCGAGTTGATAAAAGATTGCTGAAATTGTCAAATTGTGCACCGACAAGACCTGCCCAATCCAACACCATCAAAATATTCCGTAATGCCGAGGTCGAAATTCTCATCGCGCAAGCTGTCAATGAAATTTGACTGGTTCATGACAGCAGCGGTGATGTGGTAGAAGGCCTGTCCCCAGGTCCAACCTTCCTGAAGGCGATGTCTGCTGTAATTATCAAAAACAACGTCAACCTGAAACATGTGATGGATTGAATCACCATCGATCGTCCACAGCGATGCGTCGTCTAGTGGTTGGATAGCCTTAGCAATGTCATCGCCGGGCAGATCGACCTAGTCAAGAGTTTGATGCCTTTTCAGCATACCTACCAGTCGAACATCACGGAATCTTTTAGGATCAAATCTGATAAGCGAATTGATTCTTGGGACGATGACTGTCTAAATGAACATTTTACTTTCCAAAACGCTGCCTCACCACATTATGCCCAGCCTCCTCGAGTACAGTAACAATTGAATCCATGTAGTTGACGAGACTCTGGGCGAATAGAAGATTGTAGACCAGGATTCTGGCAGTGAATACGTCAGAGGCCAGACAGCAAAAGAACAACAAGAGGTTGCGCGTGCCGACCATGTTATGAACACCCGTAGTGAACAGTGCTATCAACGTTGTTTATAAGGCAGCACACACGGAGGTCATCACCCGGTTATTGATAGGAAAGGGCGGTCTCTTTCATGTGGCAAACGATCATTATTTGATCGGCTCACAGAAGATGAAAAAAATAAAATATAGTTTTTCTGGAAAGGAGATCGAACGATACTTGAAAGAAAGTCGAGCGCCAAAATGATGGGAAACCACTTTTTGAGATGAATTGCGGTGTGTCGACGAACTAGCATGGCTTTCTGAGAACGGAACATGTCATGTTTGGGCAGTTGGAGTCTGTCTAGGCGAACGACCGTCTGACGGCACAAAAAGGACACACGGTCGCAAAAGCGTTTGATGCTTGCAAGTACGAGAGGTCGAGAGAACAATGACGCTGTCTCTCATGCGGTCCCGGCCATTTTCCCCCCGAGAAAAGTTCGCACCTCGAACGAGCCATTTTCCCCCCGCGAACGAGACAAATTCCCCCCGTTGCCGAGCCATTTTCCCCCCGAGGATCTTTCGCGCTTTGTCTCAATCAATGCCTTGGAACGTTTCTCTGAGCATGCCAGTGGCCTGCATGAGCACATTGATGAACCTCAAAGAACCGATAGTTACAGTGGGGCTTGTTCTTTTGCCTTCTTCAAGCACAACCACCTTCAGCCTATTGCAGAACAGTCTTTCAATGATATTATTAAAGAGAACCCCATTCCCAGTTTCAGTTAGACTAGTTAGTCAATCCCTGTTTGATCTTAACCCTTCTTACCAATTGGAGATGAACTCTTGACTCAAAGAAGGTGAGGAACTTAGAAAACTATCTCGGGGGGAAACTGGCACGCTTGGGGGGAAAATGACTCGGTTTTCGCAGGTGCGATTTTGGTCGGGGGGAAAATGGCACGCACCCCTTGGTTCCGAGTTCTTTATGTAGAAGATCGGAGATTCGCTGACAATTGTAGTCTTTTCGTTGTTTCTTCGTTCATTCTGAGAAGAGTCTGACCAAGTTGTTATGTTCTTCTCCATCTTGTTGCTACCGTTTGATGTTGGAATAACAACTTTGTTTCTTCCGGTATTGAACGCTCGGAAAACGGCGGCTCATGTTCCGCTGTGATGCCTTTTTTTTTCGCCGACCCTCGAAAGTTTCTCATGTTTCAGTTTGTTTCCTGTTGTTCAAGGATGACCGAGTTGCGTTGGGGATCGGCGAAGTGCTTCGGATCGCTCTTTCTCGACGAAGAGTTCGCCGATGTGACTCTTCAAGTGGGCGACGTGCGTCTGCCAGCGCATCGCTGCGTCCTCGCTGCCAGCAGCGACGTCTTCAAGTTTGTTACTTTGTTTTCATTTATTTGATCAATGTCTGAATCTTTCAGGAGAATGTTCACATCTGACATGGCGGAACAAAAGCTGGTGAAGATTGATGGAAACGTCGACACCGTGACGCTTCTCATTAAGTTCGTTGTTGTTTTCTTCGAGATGGAGGATTTCAGGCTGATCTACAAGGGATCGATTAGCGTCAAAAATCTCAGCATTGAGACGCTGCATGAGCTCTTCGGTCTGGCTGACAAGTATCTGCTCACGGACATTGAGAAGAGTCTCATCGCCTTCTTTATTGTGAGAACTTCCTCTTTGCCGACTTTATCACGAGTTTAGAAGCATCTCAACATTTCCAATGTCTTCGAGACGCAGCGTCTGGCCGAGCAGCGCAACGTGCGCGAGTTGAAGGACGCTTGCTGGAAATTCATTGATGCGAATCCCTCAATTCTTCATCTTTCCCCGGTTTGTTTCGCTCTGCTTTGCTCAATCTTGGCTGCAGAGTCTTACTGAGATGTCGTGGCCGTTCATCCTCGACCAGATCCTGGCCCGTCCGCCTATTAAGGAGTCCGCGATCACCGTTTTCATGATTATCAACAAGTGGCTTCAGGTCAATCACACGGTTTGCTTCTTTCATATGTCCGAGTCTTCGATTTTAGACTTCGCCGGTGCCGAAGGCAGCGATTATCCAAGAGGTGGAGCTGTCTCGAATCAGCCTCATCGATATCGTGGATCACGTCCGTCCGTCGGGTCTCTTCAGTGACGACTACATCTTCGAGGCGATCAAGAAGATCGGCACGTCTCGCGGCGAGCAATCCATGGAGAGCCCTGAGAAGGTTGGAACTTTGGCACTGATCATTTGGTTTTACAGATACATTCTTCGTCAAGCCAGCCCGCGTCGACGAGCGCTCAGAAGCGCCCTCGCCTCAGTTCGGGACGTGGTTTCGCGGAGCAGCGCTGAACATCTCAAGTTCGAGATCTAAACTTGCTTCTTTTCTGCGTTAACTATGTTTCCTTCTAACGGGTTCGATAAATGTTATTGTATGAAATGTTCTGTCTTTCCATATTTGAAGTCCATATTGCTCGACGAACCGTTTGAAGACTGACAAAGTAGACCCCATTTGTTTCTGCTCGGAACTTCGAACGACAAGTCGCGCTTGTAACTAGTTATTTGCTGCCGTTAGTTGGTCGTCGTCGAGATGGAGGGGAAAGGAAGTGCTGTCAGCTCTAAATGCCACCATCTTGCTACAAAACGTTGCTAGCGAAACTTTCGTTCAGCCGTCGTTGGCGGAACATTGACATTTGAATTTCCCGCGGCGGTCCCACAGCGAAAACCTGCTCATCCAGATCCGCATTTTGGGCCCAAGTTTTGTGTGGTCGTTGAGTTCGTTTGAGCGTTGATTGCTTTGTTTTGTGTTGTCTAGGTATTGATTTGTTATGTCGAGCGGTTATGTGTCGAAAGATGATTACTTTCCTTCATTTGTGCCGCGTCTAGGCGCCATTTGTTGCTAGTTTTGTGTATCATTCGCAGATTTTCATTACTTGGCTTTCCAGTTCCTAGTTGGAAAGTAACGAGTCGAGAAAATGCCCGCGAAGCAAGAGGAGTATGTCATCGAGAACATCCTCGACATGCGCAAGATTGAGGGCAAGATCGAATACTTGGTCAGTTCCTCTAGTTATTTCTATGTCAACCATCTTGCAGGTCAAGTGGGAAGGTTACGGCGAAGCGGACAACTCGTGGGAGCCGGATGCGGGTCTCAAGCGCAGTGCTTCGGAGACCATTGCGAAATATCGCAAGTCGGAAGAGGGCAAGGTTGGTTGTGGAAGGTTGTTTCCACGGTCTGATGATTCAGGCCAAGGCCGCCGAGCTGAACTTGCGCACGCCGAAGGCGAAGACTCCTGTGGAGGGCGGCACTCGCAGGAGCGCCCGTCTCTCGGCTGCTCACTCGGAGTCGCGCTCCGTCACTCCTCCCGCCTCCACTGAGAAGGGCGTCGGCAAGCGTCGTGGTGATCCTGCCATCATCCAACAGTCTCAGGTTTGCTCTCTGTTTGTTCTGTTGAAATGTGATTCCAGAGTGCAAAGCGCGTGAAGACCGATGAAGGTGTGATGCCGGAGAACGTCAAGTCGGTGAAGAAGGACACGGAAAGCAAGAAGATCGAGACGAAGGCGCCTCGTAAGTAGCCGAAACCGTTCTCAAGGGCATTCAGAGAATAAAATCGTCGGCATCCTCAAAGAGGACGACGGTTCGAAGAAGATCATCTTTTCTGATTTGAAGAACAACTTCAGAGCTGTGACGATTGATGGTGAGCATTGAATCGGTTCTCGAAATATGTCTTGCAGAGGCCTACGAGAAGTTCGGCAACCAACTGCTCGACTTCTTGATGGCCAACGTGACTCCCGTGATCGTTTGAAGGCCTTCACGATCTTGTCCCTTCTTCTTTTGTGTACACGATGTTTTGTTTTGTTTTGTTTCTATCACTGGCAAGGGCCCATCTAGTTGATTATTCTGCAAGCGACTTGACTTTTCATTGTTGACTCACTTGCTGCATCCCAGGCCTTTCTTCTTTCACCACTATTGAAATCCCCCATTCCAGTTGTTTGGCGATAAAATCACTTCTTCCAAGTTGTCTGCTTCTGCTGAGCGGATTGTGCTTTAGAGACATGGCTGGACACTAGACCCCCTTGTTCGGGACAAAGACAGAGGAAGCACTCATCCGCTTCAGCTGACACCTTCAAGACGCGCCTGTTGAGGAGTCTGCCACGCGGGACTTTGGCGAATAGTAGATTTGTCTCCAGAGAGAGAATCGGGAGTGGCCAGCCACATGTCCCTGGTGGGGAGCAACGCTGGATTTGGACCTTGAGGAACTTGGGTCGACAGTGCTAGCAACAAACATGACCGGAGCTGCTAGTATAAAACTACAGAGAGAAGAGAATGGGATTACGATGTCGAGAACGAACCACCATCGCCTTTTCCCGACAGTTGCTATGTCCACGTCGAACCCTTATAGCATCTTCCTTCACAACACTTGGACCTTCTCTGCCACAACGAGTGCCAACGACGACTTTATTCATAAGAAAACGATATATGTAGTCGAAGCCATTTCCAATTTATCTCTTCCAATAAAAACAGCCAACATGTGCAACAGAACAATCATGAAAACTGAAACAAACTAAAGAACGACTAAACTAGGGATTCTTTGGGAACAGGGGACGAAAGCCGGTCTTGAAGGCACCGGGCTGACGGGGAGGGGCACGCGGGGTGCCGAAGACTGAGCGAGAGCGGAATTGTGGCTGCGCGCCGAAGAGAGGAGTGTGAGGACTGAGGAAGGGTTGCAGCTCTCGAGGAGAAGAAGCACGGACTGGAGTGGTCGGGATGAGCGTCGGCGGACCCGCGGCGCCAGCGCCTCCATTGCTGGCCGTCCACTGCGAGAAGCGGAAGTTGGCCGTCTCGTTGGGATGCGTCGATCGCTTCGGTGCCCAAGGAGTCGTTGGCAGCGGGAAGCGTCCAGCGTTCTCCGGCGTCTCTTCAACTGCTGGCGGCATCGGAGTCTCCATTGGCGACTGCCTGAATGGGCAACGTCAATTCATTCAAAAGAGACGAACGGAGTCGCGCCTTCGAATGTCTTCTTGAAGAGAGTTGACTGCAGAGAAGTCTTGTTCTTGTTGACCGAGGGCTGATCGCAGCCTCCCGACGGGCGACTGAAGGCGCTGCTCGATGAGGACGAGTTCACATTCTGCAAACAAGACAACGAATTGAAAGATAAGAATTGTCGCACCTCCTCCACATATCGATGCTTCCTAGCTTCCATCCAACGACGCTTCTAAAGCATTTTCATGTTCACAAGCGTTGTCCAACCCTTGATGAAAGTGGACGAGAAGATGCTGGACGAGCTTCATTCTCCTTCGGAGGTACTTGGTTCTTCTGCTGAAGTGGCTTGGTCTCCGTCTCCGATTCGTCTGTGTAGACCGAGTCTTCGTCGCTGTCACCGAGAACCACTTCCTGGAAGAAGTTGCTTGTCCAAATCATAGAAGCACCTCGGCGAGCTCGACCTTGATGACTTTCTGCGCAAAATTTGCACGCTCTGAGACGACGTCGAAGAGAAACTTCTGATCGTAGAGCTTCGACGAGAAGGCGACGTCCTT
>JAQIXL010002480.1:0-12969 GCA_034700245.1 Poikilolaimus oxycercus | reverse complement strand
AAGGTAAGCCTTAGACGAGGCGCCGAAGGCGCCGAGTGCTGCCCGGAGGCAGGCGCGGCCGAAGGCCGCGGCTGCCGCAGGGCGAAGCGAGTAATGGACCATTCGACTCGACAGTGCAAAAAGTAAACAAGTAAACAAATCGTTAAACAACTTCTTTGTGGCTCATTTCACCAAATTCAAGAGGGAAAGGAGTTGTCATTTCGCCTTAGACAGGTCTACGGACAGCGAGTAATAGACCATTCGACTCGACAGCGCAAGCTGAGCCGAGTAAATGTCTTCTTTACCCAAAAGGTAAGCCTTAGACGAGGCGCCGAAGGCGCCGAGTGCGGCCCGGAGGCAGGCGCGGCCGAAGGCCGCGGCTGCCGTAGGGCGAATCGTCAAACGTGGCACGCTTCACTGGTCTTGAGAAAATTTCGACTGAGCGTTCGATTGCCATAGAGTGAACGCTCAGCTTCAATTAGAGGCAATTTTTTTGCACTTTCTTCAATCGGTTAACCCTGAGTTTCATTTCAATCGCCTTAGAGTAAGCGCTAGTTCTAACAATAAGAGATCTTTATGAGCAAGCAGTCGTCCAATTGTTATTGTTCTGACACGTTGTGCAGAGCAAGCACATTGAAAGGAGGAGGCTGCCAAAGTTTTCCCATTTTTTTGGAATCTGCGGTTTCAGCGGCTTTACAATAGTCAGACAGGCGGACGTCGCCAATGGATCCATCTCTGTGACGTTGTTGCAGCCCCTTGAAGACAGCGATAAAGACAAAGAAGAAGAATGTACTAGATGAAGCTTTCTGACCCGGCAGTCGACGGGCACAAAACGGACTGATTAGTTGGACCACGGCTACACTTACACTTCGTGCACTTTTTTCTGCAACTGCTTTGGGTGAACCTTTTGAACTCCTTTCCTCTTCGCACTCACTTAGTAAACGACTTGATGCTTCGTCTTCACTGTTGAAGTCGTGTGGTTCGAGCAGGATTCATTCTAAAATGGTCCAGAGTGCATAGCTCTCCTCTCTGAATTGTGTTCTACTTGCACACAAATGTTACCAGAGAGAGAAGTGCGAAAAAAGTCTATTCAACGAGTGATTTTCCTATGAGAGCGGCGCATTCCGAGTAGCAAATGAATGACGACGAATGTTGGCCAGCCGTCCACGTAAATACAATACAAGTTCACCGTTTCAGGAGTTCAATATGAAAGCGCTCGCAACGATTACTCATTGTCAATCTCTAGGTTTTGATTGGAAAATCGGGTTATCAAAATGAAGGTGGAAGGCGATTTGTCACTTTTCTGTGCTTCTGACTACCTTCGCTGGTTTGCCACACGCAACTGACTGTCGATTGCTCTCGTTTATTCTTCAGTGACGACACATTTGTCGGTTTCACTCAGCGCATAAGAGAAAACAAGCGGGTGTACGTGAATGTGATAGGGACTGGCTTCGCTGCTACTGGTTGCTAGTAGAAGAAGAAGAATCAATCTTCGTAGCTGAACGATGCTCGCAGAAGTACGTCTACACAGTGGGTCGTTCCAGAGACTCCTCTGACTCCAGATGAATGAAGCCAACATGCCTGCTGGTTTCAGCTACTGCATTAGAGAAGACAGCTTGGTGTGCTCCAATAACCTGCAAAGTGCGACAAAATTACAACATATTTGATTTTTGCAGCCGAGCGATGCTGATTGCCAGAAGGATGGCAGTTTCATCGGCTCACAGAAAGGGACGGGTCACGCAATGATCGCTAACAATAAGCTCGAGTGGGGTCGCATAAAGAAGCATTACTCCAATGAGGAAATGAAAAGAATATTTGAGTCTCCAGAAGAAGACTATCCCTGTGAAGTATTCGCCTAGTCGCTGTGGTTCTGTACTTGCTCTAGTGAGGGGCTGAAAAAAAGAAGAAGAAGAATCAATGCACAAGGCATCTTGACCGGCAGTCGACGGTCACAAGACCAACTAATTAGTTATGCCGCGTATACGCAAAGATTTTGAAGTCAGAGAAAACAGGCTTACAAAGCGGTTTCATCCCGTCTGTGAAACGAGGCGTCAAAGCAGTCATCGCTAGCTCGTCCGGTGGGAGTGGCATTTTGCCTGAATTTGGACACGTTTCTGACTGCGAGCTGTTTTCTTGAGAAATTATTCCGACGGTTGACTGTCACAAGGCAGGTTTATCCAAAGGCAAACTATCGAATGCTGATTTCGCCACTTCGCAACGATTGCAATGGCGTTGGAGAACACTGGACCAGAAATTGGCTGTGAGAGACTAGGCAGTCGACTCGTTGTCATGGAAGCTGGGTGAAGTTCGAGCGAGCAAAGTGTTTCCCTTCGGGGGAATTCGCCTGGCGATTGACGGTCAAAAAGCAGACTGATCATTTTGACCACGCAAGGGTCAAGATTACTTCCTGCGCAAGTCAGCATTGTATTGTAATGTTAGTAGCACAGCTCAGACTACGCTGTTTCCTGTGATTCCGAGAACAAGAAGGCGGCCTCTTTCCCCGAGACTTCCGCGGTTCTGTGCTTCTCCGCCAATGCTGCTGTTTGCGAAGTGACTTAGCCGAGGGTTGGTTCGCACCTCCAGCGACTTAGCCGGGGTTCCAGCCCAAAGGTCCAAGCCCCGGCTAAGTCGCTGGAGGTGCCAACCAGCCCTCGGCTAAGTCACTTGCAGGCACCTGAGGGATGAATCAAGTCTAAATATGAAAGGTGAGTCTACGTAGTGATCGCTGGCAATGAGCTCCACGCCGTGAGCTTTTTCAACCCTCAACCTTTTTAGCTCTATCAGTGTCATTACGGAAAAGCGCTGCAGGATGTCGCTCGCGAGCCGGCATTGCTCTCCTGTGATGTTGTGAACAAATTCTCTCTGAGAAAGACGCTTTTTCGTTGCCCCCTAGCAATTGAATGACTGGCAACGAGGAATCGCTTACCTTGAGCAGAATTCAATTCAATTCCAAAGCAGGACAGAGTACAGACTTTTTCCTCTCTGATTTTTGGTGAGCCGATTTGTGCTCAGTTGAGAAAGAGAAAGCGGCCATTTGCCATGGAAGTTACCTGTTTCAGGAGCTCGTTATCAAACAGCAAACAGCTGTTCAAACAATGCCACGTCATTCATGAGGAATTCACATTCTCACATTCTAAATTGTATTTATCTACAAATCAGTAGATGAGAAAAACAACTAGGAGTTTCCTGACAATCGACGGTCACGAAGAAGACTGATTAGCGGAGCACGGGAAAACGCAGCTACTTCGCCCTTGCTGCTTTGTCTTGCTTTCCACTTCTTTCCCATCGCTAACCGTAACTGATTTCCTTGTTTACAATCTTATTACGAAGAATATTTTAGCAAACAGTACACGAGCAAGCATGGCTATAATGGGCATAGTTCTCCTCTCAGATTTTTGTCCTTTATGCTCTACTTGCCCTTTGGTGACCAGAGTGAGAGTGGAGAGGAAAGAAAATTATTCAACGTGAGATTTTCTGAAAATGGCTCTGTCCCGTTTCCATCGTAGCACGTGAATGAAAATATTTGTTGGCGGCATACAAGTTCGCCGTTTCAGGAATTCAACATGAATTTACTCGCAAAAGGTTGGCAATGTTGTCAGGATTGGTTTCATCGCATTAAAAATGGGCGGGCATGATAAAGCAGCTTGGTTTTTGAGAGCTGCAGGTGTTTGCGGTAATCCAGACACCTCAAGATGTTTGTCACTCCAGGTGCAACAATCAGAATTGGTTGTGAGAGCTGTTCACCGGAAAAAAAGAGTGGAAATGGTTTTCATGCCAGGAATATTGCGGCTTCAATGTGCATTCAACTGAAGCAGAAAAGCTGCCCGGAACCATTCCGCGAAGTTTCACTCGAGTTGTTCTTTTCCAAGAACGCGCTGCCATTGTTTAGCCGGGCATTTAGTTCGGGTTGAGGGTTCTTTTCCACTACGGCTTCAGGACGACTAAGATTTTGAGGGAGCGAACATCTCCCGCAAACATTTATTCATAAGTGCATGAAGTTCCCCATTAGCCGAACTAACAACGTGTTCTTCACTCAGTGTGTTCCTCAAGCGAATCACTGTCACAAGACAGAATTATTAGTTTCCTCTCTCATCCGAGAAGATGATCGCATTTCACTCGCTGAAAAGTAACATTTTTTTCCCGTTTTAGCGATGTGTTTAGTTCCAATTCCATTTGTTGTAGTCGAACTGGCGTTCTTTTATCCTCCTTCTGAATGGGAGACGCGGAGCAGACGGAAGAACACACTGACGCGAAGAACACTGAAGTTCAATAGGTTGTGAGCAGTGAGCTTCTGGCTGTTTGTTGCCTTTCCCGAGTTGTTGTGATGCGTTTCTCTTTCGAACTTGAGTCTTTCCTCGGATACCGAGCATTCTTATTGAAAGACAACAGTCGATCATACAATATAAGAGGGCGCCGTTCTCGTCGGTCATGGCACCCAGTATCAACGACGTTTTTCTTTGTACCGTGATTGGCTGCCGCCGTGGCTGCTTGAATTATTTAGTTAAGCGTTTGACATCGACGCCGATTTTTGTGGCGTTGTGTTCGTCGTTTCCTGCAAAGTTAATCGATGTCACGTCCCCACATTCTCTTGCCGGAAACGACGACAGGCCGGCCCATCAAGCAAATAAGAGAAAGCAAATGCGCTTCGCCGAAGCAAAGCGTTCCAAAATTTGCCAGCCAACTGAAACCAAAATGAGACGGGCAGGCCGAATGTCATGGAAGCTAGTTGAAGTTCGAGTAAGCCTTCTCCCGTCGGGGGACTTCCACCTTCGGCGATTGACGGTCACAAGAAATAGTTATTAGTTCGACTACGGAAAGGCACTCGATAATGTTCATGGCTGATAACGAACCCTATCGATCTCTCCATCTGCACTTTCCCTCTATTACCGAAGCTCTCTTTCCTTCTCTCAGTTTCATTACAGAGAAAGTGCCTCAAATGCTGCATGAGAGCAAACGTTGCAATGGTGCTTGAAGTCTGTAACCGGATCTTGTGCTTCGAACAGAATTCAATTCAAAAGAAGGCGAGAGTACACACACCCTTTCTCTTTGATTTTTGTTCGCCGTAAGCAGAGTTTTGTGACCCTAGAGAAGAGTGAGCGCAGACTCATAAAGCCTTTTTTTCTGAAAATGGCTCTTTTTCTTTCTTTTTTTTTAAAATGAAATACACCTTCAATGAAATACACCTAACTTGTCCGTTTCAAGAGCTCACTATTAACGACGCCCGCAGTGAACCTTCAATGACGTACCGGCGGAATAGGGGAGTAGAAGTGTGTGACTGACAGTTGGATTGCCTTCAGCATGCGAAATGTGCAACCGGTTTGTAAAGATAAGGTCCACCACTTTGGAGTCGACTGTTTCAAAAACTTTACAATTGTTGTGCTGATGGACAAAGCCATTCTCGTCTTTTGAAGGAACTTCTTCTGCAGCTTCCACAGCATTCGCTTTCGACTACGCTACTGCACCACGCAATATCTATCGATTGCTCCCGTTCACTCTCCAGTTGAAGACAGAGAGAACTGGTTGTTGGTTTCATTCAATGCGTAGGAGAACACAGCCCGGTGTCCCTGAATAGAGTAATCATGCAGCGATTAGTTGCGGTCTTCGGAGCCGGAAGGCAGGGGTGAGACCGGGCCGGGCCGGGTAACACCCCTGCCGGAAGGTGATCAATGTCAGAAGGATCACGATTTCAATGCGATTTTGAATGCAAGGTGGTGCCACTATATCTTGGGGTGATGATCTTTCTCATGATTTTCGACACTTTTTCCTGCAAAGAAGCTTTACACGAGAAATTCTCCTGACAATTGACCGTCACTAGGCACTTTTATTATCGCTTGGACTGTCGCAAAGAAATTCTTCCTCGTCCGAGTGAAGAGACTGAGAGTGGTCATCGTCGTTTTCATGGAAGCTGTTGAAGTTTGCGCGAGCGAACTGTTCTCCGCTCAAGGAATTCCCCTGGCCTTTGACAGTCACAAGACAGAATTATTAGTATGAATACATAAAGACGCAGATGGCATCCATGGTAGCTTTCTCACAGTTTTTTGTCGACCGCAGGCAGCGGACGCACTTTGTGACCATACAGAAGGGGCTAAGAGGCACTCAGCGAGAAAAAAAAGGCTGGAATGTGATTTGCTTGCTGACGCAACCGCAATTGATTTCTTACAATTAGTCTCCGACGGCTGAATAATGTCTCATTGCCAGAAGGAAAGCGGTTTCATCCAGTCTCCGAAAGGGGACGACCTGATGCAGTGATCGCTGCGCTTGACGTTCTTTTGCGAGTTTTCCGACGCTTCTGGCTGCGGAGTGTCTCCTCGAGAAGTTATTCCGACGATTGACTGCCACAAAGCAGAATTATTATTATCAATAGTCGAATTATCACAAACAAATTTCTTCACCTTCAGGGAGCGTTTGAAACCGAATGAAGAGACATAGTAGACATCGTCGTTGTCATGAAAGTCGGTTGATGTTCGAGCGAGCGAAGTGGTCTTCGCTCGAAGAATTCTCCTACTGATTGACGGTCACAAAATGAAACAATTAATTCGAATATTGCCTCTCCACATTCTAGGCAGCATGATGGCAGCATGATACACGGGAGTGTCAGGGTGTTGGCGATATCGATGCCTTATGCCGACGCGAGGGGCTGCGAGGCTGCCGAAACCAATTTTCCCATATTTTTTGGAATCTGCAGTTTCAGTCGCTTTACAATAGTCAGAGAGGCGAACGTCTGCAATGGGTCCATCTTCTGACACGTTGTTGCAACCCCCTTGAAAACAGCGACAAAAACAAAAAAGAATGTGCTAGATAGAGCTTTTTGACCCGGCAGTCGAAGACGGATTCGTTAGACCACGTGTGCCCTTAGATTTCTCGCATTCTTCTCGCAACTTTGGGTGAGCCTTTTCGAACTCCTTTCTTTCTCTAACCGGAACCCCCTTCTCAATATCATTATGAGAAAATACCTCTGTGGATCTCTAATTTGTGTGCTTTGGGCTCTACTAGCAATTATGTTGCCAAAGAGCGAAGTGAGAGGAAAGAAACCTATTCGAAGCACTACCTCTGAAAACGACGCTTTATCGTTTCCACAAAGAAAATGAATGACGATGAATGTTGGCCAGCCATCGACGTATAAGGTCACCGTTTCAGGAATTCAATATGACAAAAATCGCAGTTGACCGCATAGTAAATAATCGCTGTGCCCAACGTGTTCACCAATGTGCTAACGAACTTCAGTCGTTCTCGTCCTTGGGTGGGTTCCTTTGAATTCTCAATCCCTGCATTTGTGTTTTTTTTTCTCTTTCACATTCGGCAATTCATTGCAGAAGAAGTCGAAAAGGCAGCATTTCGCAGTACAATAAAATACTGCGGTTTCGGATTGCTACAAGGCCGTTAAATCGATTCGCGATAACCTTTATCCCGATTCCATTTGCATCGTAGTAGTCGATCATCGTTGCGCTACTCGTCCATTGCTCGAGCGGAATAGTTCTCTCTAGAATGCTCTACTGACATAGCTCACCAGTCTGATTTGTATCCATTGAGGCTCTATTTGCACTTCTGCGACCAAAGAGCTGCCTAATTTTCACGTAGCAAATCGGTGACGATGATTGGCGAGCCATCGACGTACAAGTTCACCGTTTCAGGAGTTTGATGTGAAAACACACACAAAAGTTGAGCGATCATTAGGAATTGACTCTTCGTCAAAGTTGGGCCCTCAAAGTGGAAGCAGGAGGAGGCGGCATGCGGCAGATTAGAACGTTGAGATTGTATTTAGCAGTTTCAAGCGCTTTGCAACCTTTCTTTAATGATTTCTGCCAACATTAAACAGCCGCGACATTTCTGACATCTCAAGGTATTTGCCATTCCAGGGCCAACAATCAATGGGAAACTTTCTTTATCCATGCTACTTCGATGTGTACCGAAATTCTCCAAGCGGGCCCTGGGAGAGGTCGTCGCAGTTAGTTGTCAGCTTAGGCTGAGGATTGATTTTTTTCAAACATCCACAAACTTTACAATTGTTGGCGAATGGTCGTTTCAAGATGCTGATTGCCGGAATGGTAGATCGCCTCTCTGAAAGGGACGTCTACGCGGTTGTTGTCTTAGCTTTATGCAGGAAAGTCTCCAAATGAGAAGCAAACATGCTGATTGAACAATGCAAAAGAGTCGCGAGTTTTTACATGAAAGCCCACTCTGCAACTTTCCAGAGGACGGACAACCGCTGCCATCATGTCATTCTGGAAAGATTCCCGCCCATTTTCGCTCCTTCTCATAGTGAGCAAACATGCCGAGAAGTAAAACCCTCACCTGCACGCTAACAATATGAACGCTTCACTTGTCTCACTGAACAAACTGAAGGTCGATTTGGCGAGAAATGGCGAGGTTTTGTGACGCGTTTGTGGACATCGTCGAATGATTTTGCATGAAACGGACAATCCCACAGAGAAAGAAAGATATCATGGAAAAACCCAATTTGCTTCGCCGAAGCAAAGCGTTCCAAAAATTGTCAGCTACAAGGCCAAAGCCGAGAGCTTTCAGAGGACCGGAAACCTCAAAGGAACACTGTGGTTCAACTGTCTCACGTTGAAGCCAGAAGCACATTCGACATTGCCGCGTAGTCGCGTCGGGTGTAGCGCAATTGGACTAGCCGAGTGAAGTTCTTCATTCGTGTCGGGACTCATTTTGCCTGAAAGACAGAGATTTCATCCATTGAGAGAGGACGCCGTCCCGTCAGTAGGGTTGGCATTAGTGACAGCTTCGGTATTATATTGACAGTGTTTTGCCGTTTTTCTAATTTTTAGCGCCGTGCTCGACGAGCTTTCTTAGTGTCGACTTTCCGATTGCTTCTCAATATTTGCGAACGCTTGAAAGATGCGGTTTCAGGGTTTTCACAACTATCTCTTAGTTGGAAGATTGCACCAACGCATCGATTAAAGTGTTACAACATAATGCACGCGAGGCAGCATTGCTGCCATGGGGAATTAGGAAAAAAGGCTCCACTCTTTCCTGCGTTTTCGAAAATAAGAAGTCTCTCTTTTTCAGTAGCACTTCACACTTTCAAGATTTCTCTATGAATAAGCTCTCAACCAACTGACAATATCAGGTAGTGATGACGGCGCGTTAACGTTGCCAAACGACAATTGAGCGACGGCGACGAATCTGGCGTTGATACAGACGGCGTTGATGCAGACTCTTTGCAAATATTAACGTAGTAGCCAAGGAGTTTCAGTGCGTCTCAGGGAAGCTGCCACAGATGCCAGACTGCTCCAAATCATGGGGAGACTGACAAGCTGAACTTCCCCTGTAAACTTAATGGTAGTCTGTTGTCGGTTTCGCTCTAAACATAAGACTAAACGTTGCTGATGATTGCAATTTGTCGTTCTTTTTGCCTGTGGAAAGACTCTGGTGGTAGTTTGCTCTCACTCTTTGGAATCTGCTGTTTCAAGCGGTTTACAATACGAACAAGAGAAACGCTGCTCATTGTTGGCTTTAGAGTTGTTGTTTTTTCTTCGACTTGTGGTCAGTCGATTATTTTGCCCAGGTGCTGTTTTTGCACACTATCTTGATACGAAAGAAACTGCTAGCGCGGGAAAAGCTGCTGATTGAAGTTTGTTCGGAACTTTTTGGAATCTGGAGTTTCAAGCGCTATGCAATAGTCAATCAATGGAATAAGGTCAATGAGCTTCTAAGAGTTGGCTGCGAAGTTGTTGTTTCTTACAATTAGTCTCACGACAAAAAGGTCGTTGGCTCGCTGGGGAGGCAAGTGCGGCGCATTTCGTGGCGGGCCATCTACCATGCTAGCTCAATTCGCATCATTAGCTGGGTGAACACGTTCGAAAGGCTTTTCGGTTTCAGGCAGGGCGAAAGAGAAAAGAGCCCGGTGGGGTGGAACAATTTCGGTAATTGATCTGGAGTGTTACCTGCCTACCTCCGCACACGAGGCTTGTTGAACCGCATAGTATTTCGTCGATTAGAAGCTGCCTCGGTTTCATTTCTTGTCATCTGATCGTTCGAAGTTCAGCTTAATCAATCGGCTTTCCTATATTTGGCCTATTAGTTTTCTACTTGTTGCAAGCCACTGGATGCACACTTTTGAGTGTAACAATTTACTAGAGCGCGTCATTCATGTTGGCTGTCAGCTTCTTTTGTGCTTGGTTCGTGTTTGGTTCCATCAGCTATTCAACCGTTTCATGAATTTAATTTCAGAATTTCGAGATCCTCTCGAAGATGGTCGATTTTCGGGCCTTCCTTACATTATGAAGCATCTTGTAGCGTTGCCTGACTTGCTATTTATTTATTATATATAAGGATATCACAATTTGCAGTAAATCGAGCTTCTGCAAGTCACTGTTTCGTGACTCTCACAACTGCTTCGCTTTGCAATAATGGCGTTTCACGCGGGGAAATATCGCCGGAAAGAGTTTGAGAAATGCATGCCAACCCGCTTGTGTGCCTACCCATTTCAGGTTTTCATTCTTTTAGAGCTCGCACAACTCCCTTGTTTTACAATGCTTGCTGGCGGTTCGTAAGGAAGATCGTCTGTTTGTAGAATGCTTTTCTATTCTTGGAACTTAGAGATCGAGGCACAAGAAAAAGCTATATATCGATAGAATATCATCTGCACCTCTCCAATGCAAAGGCTTTCTGGAAGGTGAGAAGTCATTCGTTGCTCTTTCGCTACCGCTGTTAACATCTTTATTAATTTTCCCGTATGTTGGACAACTCGTTGAAGACTGTGAGAAAGGTATCGAAGTCAGTGCGCGAGTTCTCCGTTCCAAGTGCTCAATATTACAAATGCCCCGCAGTGGGCAGGCAATGAAACCCGGTATCGGCATCTTAATGTTTGTCTACATTCGAAATGGTTTGCTCGTTGACGCTCTTCGCTAGTCGGGCCAAAAGAGTCGCTGTCTCCCACATCAGAAAGTTCCCCCCAGCGATCGACTGTCACAAGACGAATTATTAGACCAACTACAGAAACGTCCACAATTTGGTTTGCCTCATCGTGATTTTCTAGTCTCGGCGGCGATTTTTGAACTGGAGCGGCCGTACGATGCACAATGCAAACGTCGTCGCTTCTAAGCGAAAGCTTCGCCTGAATGCCACTCAACCGTTTTAGGTTTCCCACAAAAGCCTGGCGTCATTATCTTCGCAGTAACGTGGGATTCCGAAGTCGACCTTTGAACTCTTTACCATTTCACGGCGCATCGAACTTTCTCTGCAGCAGATGTCAAGATAGCTGATCGTTTGCCTCCTCGGGTTGAAAGAAAGAGAAGCATGAAAAAATTGTGTTTACTTTGATTTCTCTCAGCTACTCCCCCGTTTCATTCGCGTTATTCTGCAGTTTCGCGCTGACCTTCTAAACACAGCGCAGATCGTAGCAATGATTTGACCGTGCTCACCAGGTTGCAACTTAAATATCTTTTCAGTTAGTTCAATGTGTTGTTCTCGATTCGAAAGAGAACCTACGCATTCGCCTGTCATTGGAAGACTTTCTCACACAACAAATTGCAAAATAAACAGTTCGTTTACCGCATTCAGTAATTCACTGTTTCAGCGGATTTACTAGGGCCTTAGTTATGAAAGATATTAATCGCTCGAAGGTAGATGTGCTTCTTTACAGAAGAGCATTACATACGTCAGCCAATTCTTCACTTTGCGAAACGTGACTGCACAGTGATTTTCCCCATCTTGGGAACTGGAAGAGAGCTTGTCGGTTTCGCTCAAGGCATAAAACTGAACATTCTTCTGCACTTGAATCTCGGTGTGGTTGGCAAAAGTTTGGGTTCTCTTTAGGCTATCGGTGAGCCTTTGAGTTGCAGCGAGAAATAAGAATTGGTGGATATTCTGCTGAGAAGTTGAAGGCAAATGTGAGAAGAGTCATTCACAGTGAAGTCTACAGTTTCAAGCTCTTATCAATAACTTTGATTTCGCCGGGGACACTATTGTGAGCTTTTGGCTGCTTGTTGTCTTTCCCGAGTTGTTGTGATGCGTTTCCGTTTCGAATTTGAGTCTTTCCTCGGCTAACGAGCATTCTCATTGAGAGAAAGACAACAGGTGATCCTGTAAGAGGACGTCGCTTTCACCAGTCGTTGCACCGAGTGTTAGCGACATTTTTCTTACCGTCATTTGCTGTCGCATTAGCTGCTTGAAGTTCTTCATTGGTTGAACGAGCGTGACTTCTCCTGGCGATCGACTGTCACAAAATGTGCTATCAGTCAGATAATGAAGAAAACACAATTCTCCTCCGCGTTGTCTCCGCAAAAAAGTGTGACAACTCGTCAGTTTCGGCTCCTTGGTCTTCGCAGACTCACTATGGCAAAAGTCTTCAGTGCACTATGAGCAAGTGTCACCATAAAGAGGCAAGATGAAAAGGTCTGCACAGTTTTGTTCTGAAGTTCTCCCTCCCAATGGTGCTGACATTGTGTGGGATCGCATGCATCGAGCAGAATTCAATTCTAAAACGGGCGGGAGTAGAGCTACTTTCGTTGTTATTTGTGTCCTGTGAGTTGCCACACATTCTTGCGTTGTTTTTAGGTTTTGCTGTAACGAGCTTACCGATGCCCCACTGACTAGCAACTTGTCCGCTTTACGAGCTCACTATTACAAATGCCCAGAGAGTACCGGGAGTGGGCGGAGAGCAGCAAAGAACGGCATTCCAAATACTCATTGTCACTTCAAATGAATATCTTCAGCTATTCAAATGAATAGCTGAAGATATTCATTTGAAGTCAGCCGTTTCAAAAGCTCTACAATTGCTGTGCAGACAGACAACAACACTACATGAACAACACATTTGTGAACCTTCCACAGCTTTGTCGGTCTGACGCATCTTACTCGTCAGTCGATTCCAATTGACAGAACAGCTTGTCGGTTTTATTCAGCACATAAGAGAAAACAATCAACCGGAGGATCGTTTGCTTGGTGGATAGGCATACTGTTCGGTTCGGACGTTCGGACGTTCGGACGTCTGTTCGGTTCGGACGGTTCGGACGTCTGTCAGGTTCG
>JAQIXL010002479.1:0-12973 GCA_034700245.1 Poikilolaimus oxycercus | reverse complement strand
CAGTAGTAGAGAATGGCTCAAGTTTAGAACATCCATCCAGGCCGTGAAACCGTGAAATCAGGAGCTCAGAGTTATACAGAGATTTGAACGATGTGAGAAACTTGGGCTCTCTTTTCATAACCTTTCCGTCATGTGACAAAACTCTCAAAGCTGGCTTTTGACAGTTTCATCATTTCATTATAACTTTTGATGCTCCTTAGAGCCTGTTTGCGCTTTGTTCTCTTCGCCAGTTGAGGAGTACTCGGGGGCTGAGAAGTTTTGTTTGACGGTTTCGGCGATTTATGATCAAAAATGTGGCCCAGTGAAAGCGATATCAAGTTGGGGTTGCTACCAATCAAGAAATGAAACAAAGCTGGTCGTGGTTGGTCTAATTTTTCCTTGAGACAACGTCTTCAATGGCTTTTATCAATTTCATTCTTGTCATTTTAAAAATGGCTAAACATCTTTCTCGATATCCAACGATCCTGCAAAGCTGAACAACGTAGTACGTTGATGGATATCAGCGAACAGAAAAGAAATTTGAATACGCAGCTCCATGTAACGAGGGTGAAAATTGAATTATTATTGTACTTTGGAAAACATAAAACCGTTGTCTGCTCTGGAACTGCAACAGTGAAACGTGAAGCATTTGTTAGCCGGCTCACGTTCGCATCTCGGATTTTTGGTTGGGCTTTAACGGTAAGCGTCAACAAGCTATTGGCTTCGTCTTTCAAGTTTGTCTATTCCTTCCAGGTGAAACTGTGAAATCCAGAGCACTTTGAGCCAATCGAGGCGAGTGAGGCTGGGTGTTCCCACGCAGGTTCTTAGCCGTCGTCGTTCACGGTGCTTCAAGGTTTCAGTTAAGACCAATGTTGACCACGAAATGAAATGTACTGATTGTTGTCGATTATGCATTGTGTTATTGGTCGAAGAGAATCGCTCACAATGTTAGGCTGCTGTCTCTGCTCCATTGCCCTTGTTTCAATTAGAGCGCTTCCTGGAGAATTCAGAATGTCCTCGTTAAGAAAATGTGCCTTTTCCTAAATCTTCTAACCGACACTTCCCGCTCTCTTGGTGACAGGAGTTGAGCTGATGTATTGTACGCCGAAACTGGCACATCAAAGCTCAAACCTTTCCTTGGCATCTTGACGTTTCAATGCTTTAGTTTTAGAAAGATCAAATAGACTTGCTAATTTTGCGTGATGTGTCTGGAGAGTGCAACATTGTCATTCAGCTAGTTGGACTGCGGTCTTTTTCTTCAACGTCATCACGTTCTCCGCTCTCTGTGAAGTCCTTCGGAACCCGGAACTTCGATCGACTGATATAGAATGAACAGTCATCGTGAGAAGGCTCTTGAAGAGCATTACTCCAATCCCCTTACAATTAGCAGCCACGAAGTGACAATCGAGGGCCATAAAGTTTCGTTTGACTGTTTCAGCATTCTACGGGTCCGTTTTCTTTCAGAGCGCGAGCAGAAAATTTTGAAGAAAATGGAGTTGAAGAAAATGGAGCGCTTTTTGCTGTGTAACACTTGCCGCGCCTTGATGCACCGAAACAATTTTGCTTGACGGTTTCGCTAATTCAATATGAGAACTAATTGTAAGACGTGTTGGCGGACAATCACAGTGTTTCACTTCCGCGCCCAAAACGACGAACATCGCCGACTTCGATGAAAACGCTGCTGAAGTTCGACGATGTCACTCTCTTCACCTAAGGCGACCTCCATCACTTTCTCATTCAGAATGCTTGAACACGAGTCTCCCCGACCTCTCTCTCACCAAATGGCTGATACACATTTTTTTTTGAAAATCATTCTGGGATCTCTTTCATTAATGCCAGTGTGTTTATGGTACTGTTGAGGGCGAATGTGACGTGACTTCAAACAGTTCACATTATTAGTGTAATTTTTTCTGTCAAAAACGCATCTGGTTCTGGTCACGCTTGTTGTTGAAAATGTTACTCGTTGCTCTGTTTATTTCCCACTCGTTGTCAGAGACATACAGACTTTCTTACAATTCTCGTAGATCCCAACTTCTCTTCAAACAGAAAAAAAAACTTCTTCTAAACGAAAATTGGTGAAAAAAAAGGAAGAAATTGGTGAAAAAAAAGGAAATTGGTGAAATTGAAATTTTAGTCATTTTCTCGCTATTTATATTAGGCGTGAAACCGACATGAATTTTCACCTGAAATCCCGGGAGATCCGGGCCGACTAACCAAGAGCTCGCGGATCGCCTTAAGTAACAACTGAAAGTTTGTCTGAGTTTGACTTTTTATTACACTTTCCCTTGTTGCCGAGGCCCTCTTGAATGGTGATTACGGAGTCTTCTCTCCTCTCGAGAGTCAGGAAGCCCTTCTTCGATCGCTTCCTTTCATTGTTCGATTCTTGCAAACATATCGCTGAGCACAAGTCTGATCCAGCAGCAATGAATGAGATGCTGACTACTCAATGGCATTCTAAGAAACGCCCAACTCACATTCTCGATTGTTAATCTTAGGAAACCATTGGTGCCATCATTTGCCATAACAAACTGAAACCGGGAAATCACGGTTTTGCTTTTTCGGTATAATTTATGACCGAAGGCGCATCTGTTCGTCGCAGAAACTGAAATCAAAAACGTTTATTTAGCCCTTACGAGAATCGTCGAGTCGTACCGTCGATTAAACCCGGCGTTTTTGCTGCCAAAACCGTGCAAGATGTGTTTTCCACGAATGACCAGATTGGCTTCGGTGTCACAGACAAACTTGAAACATCAAAACTGGGAAGTCAATGAACCGCTGTGGATCTGTTACGCGATCTGCTCCTTTCACGGTTTCCTGCACTTCCAACTTTACAGAGACAATCTAAAAGGTGAAGGAAGTCCCCCTATCGAAGTCGTGAAAAATCTCCTGCTTTTCCAGAGGCGAAGAAACCGTGAATCCACAAAAGAATTCCAATTTGCCAGCAAACCTTGAGAACGACTTGTGTAGGATCCCCGCTGTCAGGCCGAATGACCAAGCACCCTTTGTCGGCTCTCTCCTTGACGAGATCGCGCAGCTCGTCGCCCCTGATGTTGGTCACGGCGTTGAAGACGTCGTACGAGTCCGACACCCCGGGACCAGACCGTCCGGGAATCTGCAGTTTCATGTTGGATTCTTTAGCATGTTTGAATAATCGAAGTAATTAGCGAAGGAACTGGCTGTCTTACTTTTCGAGCATGTTCGCCGCCGACTCGCCGTACTAATCCTTTTCAGTTGGACTCGAAACCTGTGTTCAGCAGCTGGAGTTCTTGACACCAGGCGGCCCACCGCCCAAGGCGAGCGTGATCTAGCCCAACCGGAGCCCCAACGCCCCATAATCTCCAAAAGGTGTTTTGATCACCCTTTCAAGATACCGGGAAGGAACTACTGGAATGTTTTTGTAGTGGGGGCGGGGGGGGGTGGGGGTGTAAACGGGTACAGGTCGGTGGGGCGCCTGGTGTGAAGAACCCAGCAGCTGGAATCGAGAAGCCGGCCACCACAGAACCGTAGTATCTGAAGAGGTTCAGGTGGCTTATAAGCTCACTTTCGACAAAGCTGAAGTCCGGCGATGGTGTTGGTTTTTTTATTGAAAACGTTTTGTTCAACAAAGAGGGAAAGAGTGACCACGTCGCCTTCGCCACTCCTTGTGCCACTCCTTGAAGGTCCTCTCTTCTGCGTGAAGGAACACTGTTGCAAGGCTGCGGCAGGCAAGAAATGTCATTCTAGAAAATGGCTCCGGATTTGAGATCTAGAGATGCATGCTTGTGACTTGCAAGTCTTTTCGCTTTGTCTTTAGCAATGATGCTGGTGATGAAGACGTGGAAGTCCGACGAAAACAAAGCACTGCGGAAACTGGCAACTAAAGGAGCGACGAAGATCGAATCTCAAATACTTTAGCTGAATCGGTCGTGCGACGGTCTTTTATTTTCTGAAAGAAAATGTGCTGTGCCGTGTCAACGGCTTCGGCTGCAGCATTCGGTGAGCTTGCCACATCTGAACGGTTTCTGCTTTGAAGAAGTCTTTAAAACTCACAAGTTCCTTCTTTACTCATAGTCGTCGCCGTTCAAAGCGAATGGCGCTCTCAGCCATGGCGATGATCACAATAGAATCCCCTCAATGGTGTCGTAGGAGATGAAGTCGCCTTGCATGACTCCGATGTACGGCGGCAGTACTCGGTAGCCCTTCGAATTCCTCGTCGTGGGAAACTTCTCACAATCAGCAAGGAAGATGAGAACCTAAAAACCAGAAGAAATTGGATTGTAAAATCATTCGAAAAAATCGTTTTGACTCAAGTCGTAAAGAAACCGTCAAGTAACTCGGCGTCCCAAAAATAAGTTTCTCCAGACGATCAGTGGAAACTCTCAAGCGCCACGAAGAAGGAGAATGCGCTCTCAGTTTTCTTTGCCACTGCGTTTTGAAGAAACTTCTCATTCGCAGCAATTAGTGAATCGAACTAAAAGACAGACCGGAGCAGTATTGAACTCGCGAAAAATCACTTGCTTCTCAATAGGCGAAGAAACCGTCAAGCAACAAGGAACAAAGAGGCAAGCTGGCTCAGGCGAGGAATGACGAATGACGTTTTCTGAACAAAATCTCGTCGGCTTACTGCTTGATATCGGTTCCATAACTCCCGGTCAGTTGAACGAGGGTTAGACGAAAATGTAGGCAACTCAAGCGCCAAGCGGACCACCGTTTCGCCATCGCTGTATACTTTTGAGCCGAAAATTCCTCTGATCACGCCAAATAACGGAGGATTAGGTGATGGAGAGAATGGGAGAGACGCGTTTTTTCACGAAATATTATTGTACTAGTACCAATAATTCATTGTGGTCAGCATTATGATTCTGGCCGCATGGAGGAGAATGATGCTCTCCATTGTTTATGCAACTCTTCCCAGTATGACCAAACCGAGTCAGGCAATTTGAAAACCTTTCTAAAGAGATACGTGCGCCTGCTTTGCGAACGAGTCGCTTGAAGTTGCGATCTGGAGAAAACGCGCTATACTTTGTTTTGACTTCTCGGTTTCATTGATGGATAGTTCGCCTCCAGAAAGGTTCGCCGTTGAGTCGTTTTGCAGCGCTTTTGCAATCGATTTGTGAAATTTTCGACCATTTTCTTCGGTTGAGTTCAGCTCGAATTAAAAGACGCACAAAGAAGTTGAAACGGTCGCATAACTGGGCCGACATTTTAGCACCGCTGAACTCATCAATTGACTGAAACACAATTTTGAGGTCCAGTGAGAGAGAACATACGCATCAGGGTAATAACTCGCAAAAATTATTTCCTCCTTTCAAAGCGAAATGAAACCGTGAAGCGAGTTCCAGTTTTTTTGCCAAAGCGCTTCGAAGAAACTTTTCATTTGCAGCAATTCGAGGGAGGAAGACCTGAAAGGAAGGCGAATCCCAACATGATCAAAGTTCCCAAAATTCTCCTACTTCTCAAGAGACGAAGAAACCGTCAAGCATCTATCCTATTTCACTTTGTCCAAAGACCTTGAGAACGATTGTGTCACTCAACAGTCACATCGGAAGAGCTTTTGAAGAACTCACCGAAACAAGCTCCTTCTTGACTCCTAGGCGTTGTTTAGCAAATCGAATGGCGCTCTCAGCCATCGCGATGATCACAATGCCATCAGCGACGGAGTGTCCAATGCAGAAACCGCCGTTGGTGTCATCATTTGCCACGAATAACTCAAACCGGGAAATCACGGTTTTGTTGTTTCGGTATAATTTTTGACCGAAGTCGTCGCGAATTTGTAAGTCGAGAATTTTCAGTCCTTTCCTGAATCGTCGAGTTGTGCCATTGATTGAAGCCGGCGTTTTTGCTGACAAAACCGGGCAAGATGTGTTTTCGACGAATGACCAGATTGGTTTCGGTGTCACCCACAAACCTGAAACAAATCAGAACTAGGAAGTCGACGAAGCGCTGCGGATCTGCTACGCGATCTGCTCTCACGGTTTCCTGCACTTCCAACAAAAACTGGCACAACGATGCAAGACTGCGTCGGGCAAAAGATGTCCATTTAAGAAAGTAGCGCTAGATTTGAGATCTAGGAGATGACTGTGACTTTCTCTTCTTTTTCTTTTGCTTTGTCTTTGGCGTTCTTCCATACAGGAAACAGAAGAGGAAGAAGACGGAGCATCATCGTAAAGAAGAAATGCGTGAATAGGAACGAGGATGGTGGGCACTCGGTATGTTAAGATTCAACAAACTGACCTCGGACAATGAGTTCTGCTCGCTTTGATGCATCCACAATGAAGTCCGTTGAAACGGTCACATAACTGGACCGACATTTTAGAGTAGAACCCCTCAGAAGAAACTGGATACTGATGTTTTGTGCGAAGAAGACTATTAGGTCGAAGTGAAACCGTGAAATCGAAGGCTCATCGCTAGACTGTCATCAAGGGAGAAGGTTTCGCGGCTTCAGCAATGAGAAACGAGAGCAAAATCAGAGTGAGTTGAATGCTGATCAAGCTGAAATAGAACTGAAACTGATCTGGTGAAACGGTCATTTCCTTGGCAAAGACATTCTGAACAAACCGCCACTAAATCAAACGGGTCAAACGAAGACGCGGCATTCTCACCCGATTTCGTGAAGAATAAAAAAGTGAGGCTCTCAATTCCTCGGCGAAGCTGCCAAGGGGGAACCCTCGTCGGGAGTTGCGAGCTTCATCTAGATATGCCTATTACAATAGAACTGGATTCTTCGACGCGCGATCGTTCATTGCCTTGTGAAATAGATGATTAGAAAACGCTGAAACCTCGAACCGACTGTCGTGAAGCAGAATTACATCTCTTTCATGTTTGCCGCATTGTAAAGGTGTTCTCGCTCGTGACCCCCCTTCTCGAGTGCCGCACAGAGCTCTAATGCCGCACATAGTCAGCGGCTCGTCGATGCAACGAGAACCAAACTACGACAAGCCACTGATTTTTTATTCACAAAATTCATATAAGAATACACTGCGAGGCACTCGACATCGATGTTTCGGCTTTCTCAGCTGGAAACGACGACACTTGAAAGAGGAGTTCGGATGCCTCGGTCTTTTTAATGGGCGCGTCGATGTCATTGCTCGAATTGCTCGAACAAGTTGTTCAACTGCCTCCTTGACGAGATCGCGCAGCTCGTCGCCCCAAATGTTGGTCACGACGTTGAAGACGTCGTACGAGTCCGACACCACCGAGACCAGACCGTCCGGGAATCTGCAGTTTCAGGTGTGACCTTTAAGCTTGCTCCCAAGAACCAACGCGATACATGCGTCGCAGATACAGAAAGACTTACTTTTCGAGCATGTTCTTGTAGGCCTCCGACTCGCCGCACTTCTTCCACGTTGTTATTGTGCTGAAAGAAGTGCCCATTTCAATTGAACCTCGAACCTGTGCTCAGCAGCTGGAATAGAGAAGCCGGTCATGACGGAGCCGTAGTATCTGAAGGTTTAGAAGTTTAGTACCAACATACTTTCGACAAAGTTGCAGCCCGGCGATGGTATCGGTTCCAACAAAATTCACCAAGTGTGCAGACCCGCCAATTCCGGCACTCTATGATCCACGTTTTACTTAGAGAGACTTGAAACCTACTTCCACCGAGGTGGCTCCACGATACCCAAAGTCGTGAAGTTTGAAAGGAAGACCACTCAGCGAGTCCGCGGTTTCGCTTAGATATCTAAAGCTGACAAACACGTTTGATTGCGTTTTGTGAACGGTAGTCGTCCTAAAGAAATGTTGAGCCAACCTAGCAATGCGCTCCTTTTGCGCTCTCGAGTTCGTGCAAACTGTCATTTAGCCTGTGCAATCATTTGCTTGTTCACAACGGGGCCCACCATCCATCTGCAAGTTTCAAAACGCCTTCAAGTCGCACCTTTTCAAGATGTATTGAAGACCAAAGAAGCAAACTTCCGAGAACTTCCCACCTCGACTCTCGAAGTAACTGTAGACATGCTCGGTGCCTGCTGGATACTGATTGTGATGAGTTATCTAGAAGATTCCAGAATGAAAAGATTCCAAACCTTATAAGAGTCGGCGACGTATAAAATATTCTCGACGGGGCATAAATCCGACATCATGGCCAAGGAGGAGGCGGAATGTCGAAAGTGGACAGGAATCAATAAAAATGACCAGCCAACGCCACTCCTTCGAGGTCCTCTCTTCTGCTTGAAGGAGCACTGAGGCAAGGCTGCGTCGGGCAAGGAATACTCATTCAAGAAAATGGCGCCAGATTTGAGACCAGGTGACTCTGACTTTCTCTTCTTTTTCTTTTGCTTTGTCTTTGGCGTTGTTCTACACAAGAACGAGAAGAGGAGGACGGCGGGAACTTTACCGTGAAGAAAAAATGCGAGATTACGAGGAAGGTTGAAACAAGGTTTGTTACGGTTGAACAAAGCTATGCCTACCGCTGTGAGTTTTTGCTCGAATTGAAGAAGTCCGTTGAAAAGGTCGCGCAACTGGGTCGACATTTTCAGCAGAACACAGAGGAACTCCTTGATAAAATCGATAGTGGTGTCTATGCCCGAATAAAGCTATTCGCTCGAAGTGAAACAGTGAAATCCAAGGCTCAACGCTAGCTTGTCATCAATGATGAAGGTTCCGGCAGCTTCAGCAATCGGAGAAATGGGAACGAAATTCGATGCTAATGCTCATCAATCTGAAGTAGAACTAAAATGGAACCATTGAAACGGCTATTTCCATGACACAAAACATTTTGAGGATGCGCCCAAGAGCTGCAGTATTCTGCAAGACTATTAGTTCGAGATCAACTCAAGTTATCTGGGTATAAAGCTCAATAAGAACAAAACATGCAATTCTTGTGTATTGCATGAGTGTATTGCAAGGTCCCCAATCACTGAGACCAGACATGACAGCTTGAGACGATTATTGCTGCGTCGACGCACATTTTCTGAAAGACTTTTTCTCTCTCCTAGACGTTTGCTCAATAGCTGCTTTTAATTGGGTCGCTCTCTCGAAATTCGCTTACGGCCTAACCATCGTCGACGACGTCCTGAGTCACTGAGACCAGACTGTCGGGAAATCTGCAAGGCGACTTCACGACGCCCAACTTCATGAAGTTTGAATCGAAGACCACGGTAGGAGTCAGCGGTTTCACTTAGATTTCTAAAGCCAACCAATGATGGTGGCACCAGTTGAGTCTGCTGAGCGAGGCTTTCCAAAAAGTGTTGTCCATCGAACCTTGCAATACACTCTTCTGCGCTTTCAAAAACCGACGAGAAGAACTAACGCTCGATAGGAGAAGCGACGGCCAAATGAGAATCCTATGCTAATCAATTGAGGAAAAAGAAGAATCGCTCTCGTCGGGCGTGCAACTTGGTTATGGTTACGGGCATTGCTAAAGCCTTCCAAACTTCCATCACCTGCCAAATTGGTTAGTCGTCTGTATAGCTTTGAGCCAGGAATTTTGGGTGTACGACTTTTGCGTGGCAAGCCACCCAATTGCCCAACTAATGGAACGGGTGCTGCTACTCAAAGCACGGCCACCAAAACGACGGGCCACCCAATTGTCGTACACCCGGAATTTTGCAGTTTCAACTCCAGCCAATAGTTTCTACCCGTTTTGCCTCGCTTATTGTTAGTTCTTGGTGGGTCTCCGGAAGCGAATTTCCTAGTCTTGAGACTTGCTCTGCCCCCTCTCGCCAATATTTCACCACAATTCTTCGTCGGAGCTTTTTGTTCTCTTCCTCTTCGCCTTCTTCTGTAAAACAGCACCAAAGACAAAGCGAGGGAAAGAGCGAGAAACCTGTGTGTCTCTCCTAGACTTCGCAATTCAGAGACAGTCAGTTCCATTGTATTATCTAGTAGACCTCAGTCTCATGCCATTTTCCTCACTGAACATTTGCTGTCTGATGCAGCTCATCACAATTAGTATTCAGCTGAAACGGAGCATATCTATAGTTATTTGGAGAGGAGGCATGAAGTTTCACAGTTTGTTCTCAAGGTTTGCGGACAAAATTGAACTATCAAAGTCATTTGACGGTTTCCTTATTTCTTGATAAGATGAGATCTGTCTGGGAGTTCTAATGAGTCGGGCGCGAACTTATGTTCTAAACTTATTGCTAGCTTGGGAGAATGATGATACTCTGAAAGATATGCCGCCGCGTTTGATGAACGAAGCGGTGCCGACAAGTCCGCATTCATTAATCGAATCCTCCTAGAGTCAATTCTCGAAGTGCATTTCGTTCCGGCAGAACTGCAAGATGACAAGGCGACATGCAATTTCCTCAACAAAGCGATACCTACCGTTAAGTTTTGCTCGAATTGAATCACGCACCAAGAAGTCAGCTGAAACGGTCGCGTAACTGGACCACCACTTTATAGCAGTGCACCACGTTGAGGAATCATCGATATCGATGTCTTCGCACGAATAAAGCTATTAGCTTGCAGTGAAACCGTAAATTCCAAAGCTCAACGCTGGACTAAAAATCGAGAAAGCAGCGAAAGTTCCGGCGGCTTCAGCAAAGCAATCAGAGAAACAGAATCAAATCAAGCTGTAATGCTCATCAAACTGAAATGGATATGTTGAAACGACCGTTTCCGTGGCACAAAAACATTGTGAGGATACGCGTATCGAAGCAATGCTGCTGCGAGGTCTCGTCTGGCGAACTGTGTTTCAGGTATTCTGCCGAACTCTCGATTCACGAGTCTTCACAAGATGGACCTCAGGAGACACGAGAAGAAGTGTTGCAGTTCATGCCGTTTAGTGCGCGGACAATGGAGTGACTGACTGATGAATAAGTGAAGAAGGTGAGATTGTTCAATTTGCGGCTTTCTTCTGCGATTCTTGACCGTTCAGCACTGAAGTCCCAGCTGCTACCATTCTTTATTTATTCTCAGCGTTGCCATGCGCAAGCGCAAAGGATCATAGTGGAACTCAGAAGTCAGATGATGATTGAGCGACGCCGACGCTTGTTGTTGTTCATCGATAAGCCGTCTGCAAACCATCCAAAAATCAGTTTTCTTTTATGATCGTGGAAATTCTTGAGTGTCGGAAGAAAGACGAGAATCTAAACATGCGCCCTAAACCACTATTGCACTACTCCCAAACCGTGAAACCGTGAAGCGTCTGGCTTTCTTTTCCAAAACGCTTTGACGAAACTTTCCACTCGCAGCAATTAGTGAATGGACCAAGACGTCCTTTTTCAACAGTATTATAATAAAATCATGAAAATTCTCTTGCTTCTCAAGAGGCGAAGAAACCGTGAAGTAACAAGGAAATTCCCAATTGTCTCCCAACCTTGAGAACGACTTGTGTTGGATCCCCGCTGTCAGGCCGAATGACCAAGCATCCCTTGTCGGCCCTCTCCTTGACGAGATCGCGCTTCATATCTGATTGTGAGAAAGATATTTTTCGAAAGTGTTTTCGAAGCTGAAACTTTGATCAAAGTTCTACACAGAAAAGAGAAGAGAAAGAAGATGAGGGAACATCATCGTAAAGAAGAAATGCGGTGATTAGGGGCGAAGAAGGTGTTAACACGCTTTGTTAAAACTGAACCAAGCGATCCCTTCCCCTGTGAGTTGTGCTAGAACTGAAGGATGACCAAAGAAGTCCGTTGAAACCGCATCACTAGGCCGACGTTTTATAGCGGAACTTCATTAAGGAATCGTCGCTATTGTATTGAAATCTCTGCTCAAATAAGACTATTAGCTCGAAGTGAAACTGCGAAATCGAAAGCTCAAAGCTAGACTGGTAATCGAATTGTTCATGCAGTGAAGGATCCTGCGGCATCAGCAATGAGAGAAACGTAAGCAAGATCAGGGTGCAATGCTCATCAAAACCAAAGCCGAACTGAAATGAATCTGTTGAAACGGCCGTTTCCGCGGCACAAAACATTTTGTTCAGACCGACAGTGAATGACCAACGAAAGTGGGGCAATTGATTCGTAGAAGAAGCTGCCAAGGGAAACTCTCGTCGGGGGTTGAGGCAATCTTGGCGCGAATTGAGACTTAGCGAGAAGGTGGTCCAAGATTCGAAAGATACTAGTTTTTGTACTCATCTCGCACACGGTGGGGCAGCGGCGACGTCGCCCCGCAGTTGGGCGAGTGCTTCCGTGGTGCGAAATCCGCTCGCATGTTTTGCAACGCCTCTCTGCATCAGTTCGGCACCACTTATGAGCGTTTTTATGCGCCGCCATTTTTTTGAAACGCCTCTCCTCGGAAAGGCAAGTTGAAACTGCACTGGCTCATCGTGCAAGAAGAGTCCTCGGAGAGAAACAACTGACGACCATGACTGCTTCTGATTGTGAGAGATTTCAAGAGAGGGAATTCAGACTTTGGTAGCCTTTTTTGTTGCGAACACATCATTAGTCGCGTTGATCGAACAGTGGAGAGTATGAGGAGCCAATTCTCGAAGAGTAAGGGAATTGCTCAGGAACGTAATGCTCTCCGCAATTATGACAAGCATAAAACAGTGAGATGCGGGCGAATTTGAGATCAAGTCCACAACGTTCCACAGCCGTTTCTTGGCTTCTTCCTTTACTTCCTTCATTTTGGAGATTCTGCGCCAGGGGTGGATCAGACCTCCGCCAAGCGGACCCCCCTCCTCCCCGACGGCCGGGGTCCCCCGACACAAAAAGTCATATTTCGCCTGCAGAATGTTAGAAACGCATCAGAAAGCCAAGCAATATGCATGTGCCACTCTTCAGAGTGATCCGAGACTCAAAAACCCGTCTTCAGTTCATGTGTAGATCAAAATTTGATTCACCCGCGATGAAGCGAATTTCACCGAAAGTCCCACTTTACGATCATGTTTTCCTCGAATTTTCGATAGGCTTGACCCCCCCGCTTTTGTGACCAGTCGACGCAGCTCGACTCGTAGATTCTGGTAAGCTACTTAACTTTTGAAAAAGATGCAGTTTTGACCCCGCCGACGCGATTTCGAAACACCTCCGCCAAATGGGGTCCACCTCCGCCGTTTTTGACCACTTTTCTTCCGAAGCCACTTTTACCCAATTTTTACCCCCCTAAACCCCCCGCTTTTGATACCTTCTTGAAG
>JAQIXL010002478.1:0-12983 GCA_034700245.1 Poikilolaimus oxycercus | reverse complement strand
AGTTTCATCCGGTTCAAAATCGAGATACAATGTGACAATGTCCCAAATTCAAAACGATATTCTCTATACTAAAGGATTGGTTCGGTTTGTAAGCATGATGCTGCAAACCATATCGGGGGAAGGGGGAAGGAGGGCGCACCATGAGCAATCCGCTTCCATCTTGTTGACTTCCACAACACGAGGAGGGCGCAGTCTTCTGGGACCCCTAGAACTGAAAGCCTGACGCAAGATACGACTTGAAGAACACATTCTTTATTGGCAAAGAACCACAATAGGATAATAGGAGTTTCACCCGAAAACAAATAGATCTAGACAAAAGTTTCTAAACGACACAAACAAAAACGTTACAAAGTCCATGTTACGCCTCATGCTAAAGGAAATATTGTGGTCATCGAACACATCAAATGAAACACGAAGCGGTCCTGACATATAGCCTCAAGACGAAATCGCCCGCCATTCAGTACAAATCCAAGAACCATCCGAAAGAGCGGTTGTGAAGTATGGAGCATTGCACAAATCACGGAAACTATAGAGGGATAGCGGTCAGATTGTGCAATCAAGTGGAGATGGTGTGGCTGTCTGCAGAGCGAGATCTATCTAGGAGGCACTCCCCCGAAATAGAACCTCCCGCTATGGGAGGTTGTATCCAAAGAGCAGCCTCTTGGGGTGACACTTTCTCGGGCCTCGAATTATTTTTGTATCATACAACACGTGGCACAAAGGCAAAGAGACTTTATGCACGAAAAATTCTTTAGAAGTAAAACTGGCAAATAAGAGGCAGACGACTGTCACAATCGACGGTTGACCACTTTCCAGTGCTTCGATTGAGGACCGAACAGCTGTTTTCAGAGCCTGGCTGGTCAGTGACCCAGTTCGAGTAGGAAGACGTCTCGCCGTCGCTCCACGCCCAGGTTCCCGATCCACTATCCAGACCAAGCCAGACCGTGCTCGTCGTGATCAGATCTGATTTGCAAGGGCATTCTTGCAAAAACTCTGCATACCTCGAACTTCGCTGTTCTCAAAAGCATTGTGCACGACGAGCACATGCGAGTTGGATTGAAGATTCTGACAGAAGCGCAGGGCGTTGAAATAGTCAACCACGGCTGAATCGTAAACATAGAAGCAGGTGTTTTTGCGAGCAGTCGAAGCGAGCCAGTCGGGAGGACATTGTGCCAACGGATTCTCTGATGGCGTTTGTGTTGAAGATTTCAAGGTAGATGTCGGCGTTGGGAAATGTGTTGCCGGAGAGGTTTGAGTTGGAACGACGCTCGTCGGCTCCGTTGTCTTTTCGGAAAGCGGAACTTTAGTTGAGGTGCTTGGCATTGTCGGCATTGGTAATGGTGTTGTGGATTGACTTGCCGGCATGGAGGATGCTTGAGTCGTTCGATTTCCTGCAAATTCAAAGTTTCAAGGAATCGTTGAAGGTCAATAAGGATTACCAGGAAGTGCGCAGATGAACGCCCGCGTGTCATCGCATGGCTCGTTGTTCCAATATGGAAGAGCGTCATTGCTTCTCTGTATCAAAACCGTGCACTCGTAGAAAAGAGATGAAGAGGCTGCATAAGACTCCCTTGACTCCATAGCATGAAAGTCAACCTAGAGGATTGTAGTTGACGTCGCTGCCATCAGTCCACTGAAATGTCGACTGCGTGAGGTTGTAAACGAGGCCGACTCGAACAGCTGGCGAGTCGGCAATATCAAAGACAGCTTTGTCTTCCTGCAACCCATTTGGGAATGTCCCAATACAGACTTCACCAGAGTGAATGGAGAGTAAACTCGCGCCGTCAGCGGAGCACACTTCAAGCGAATACGCGAATGACAACCAATAGTCCTCGAACTAAGCGAATGGTCTCAAAAATATGCGAGACCTTAACGCATTGTTGATAGACGGAATTGTATGTGTAGCCGTCAACACCACAGTCTTGAGTGTTGAAGCCTTGGAGAAATTGCCTCAAGTGCTAAGCCTACCTTTTAATTGGTTGAATGCAAGCAAGAAAATTATTATCTCTAAAGAGAAGAGCTTCATTTCGAAACCCCCGAGCCCTTCGTTCAGTTGACCCTCTCAGAGCTTTATACCTGCATCGCGAAACAATCTATGTACCTGCCACTCCCTCTGCTTTTTACTGCCAGCATATCAATACGTATGTAAGAACTTTCTGATAGCATGCTGTGAAGTATGAAGCATTGCATCAATCACGGAAACTCGAAAATGGAGGGACAACGGCGAGATTGTGCAATCACTTGGAAGGTGCGACCGTCTGCGTGCACTCGATAGAGCGTACGAATATCACACAGCTGGCAACAATGAGCAGGCCCGTAGGTGCTTTGTTGGCACTTTCATGCGTATTCAAGTGGTCTAATAAACAAAACTTGTGGCAAATGCAGAGACAATTTATGCGGGAATAATGCTTTAGAAGTAAAGCTGGCAAATAAGAGGAAGACGGCTGTCGCAGTCGACGGTTGACCACTTTCCGGTGCTTCGATTAAGGACAGAACAGCTGTTGTCAGAGCTAGGTTGACCAGTCGCCCAGTTCGTGTAGGAAGACGTCTCGCCGTCGCTCCACGCCCAGGTTCCCGATCCGCTGTCCAGTCCAAGCCACACTGTGCTTGTAGTGATCAGATCTGATGTGCAACGAATATACTCGCTAACATATGTTCTCCACATACCTCGAACTTCGCTGTTCTCAAATCCATTGTGAATAACAAGCACGTGCGAGTTGGCGTGAAGATTCTGGCAGAAGCGAAGAGCGTTGAAGTAATCAACAACGGCGGCGTCGTAGACGTAGTAGCAAGTGTTCTGTCGGGCAGCCGATGTGAGCCAGCCAGCGGGGCATTTGCCGGGCGGGCCTTGAGTTGACGTCGTTTGTGGTGGGCGCTGTGTTGTTGTTGTTGTTGTCGTCGTCGTGGGTGTGGTCGTGGTCATAAGACGAGTAGCGCGCGAGGTCGTAGTCTTTGGGGCCCAAGTCGGTTGCATCGTCTCCATCGTCGGCATGTCACTTGATCCCATGGGCATGTCGCTCGATGCCATTGAAACCATGGACATGTCGGTCCAGCCGTCACTCTGGCTTGTTTCCATCCCTCCCGAAGGCATCCAGGTTTGTTGTGTTAGTCCTTTGCCTAATGGATCAGGAACTTTAGGTGGCGAGCAAGCCTTACTCGGAAGTGCACAAATGAATGGGGCGTTGACGTTGTCACATGAGGAGTCGTACCAGAGAGGAAGACCGCCGGCGCTGTTCTTGGTCAGCGTTGTGCAACCGTAGTTGACCGGTATGGAAGCTGAAACTTTTTTCTTGCTTTCTTCAAAAAAAAAACAAACCAAGAGGATTGTAGTCGACTTCGCTGCCGTCAGTCCACTCAAACCACGAGTGAGAGAAATCGTACATGAGACCGACCCATGTGACTGGGTAGTCGATGATGTCAAACACGGCTTGATCCTCCTTCAAAATCTTTTCCAAGCAAGAAATAGACTGACCATTGCAGAGTGAATTGAGAGCAGGTTGCCACCGTCAGCGATGCACACGTCTTCGGCGTCATTGAAAGGTAAGGGCGAGGTGTAGGCCTAAATTACAAAAGAAACCATCAGAGTAAATCGGATTTACCTTTACGCAGGTCTGGTAGACCGAGTTGTACACGTAACCGTCCACATCGCAGTCGCCACCGGCCGTGGCAACTCTGAACAAGGCGAAAGTCGCAAGAAGCAAGCTGAAGACCGACGAGTTCATTCTGCTGACAGACTGTCTCACTGCTTCCGTTCAAGCGCTTTATAGGCTTGGTGCCCTTTGGGGGATTAGCGTTCGCACCCCTTTGAACGTGTGGGCACGGAAGGATCACGTTGCTTTCCGAAATGAGCAAATCGTTTGGATTTGAAAATCTTAGCTTCTGACGCCCCTTTCGGCGAATGAATCGCTTTTCCCGGTGACAAATCGGGGACGCTTCCAAAAAGGACCGCACCTTGATGTCTGGCGTTGCACAATTCACGCCTTGTCGCGTGTATTTTCTAGTTTGGCGCGAATCTGTTTCAAATTCAACAAATTTCTGGTCGAAGCTCAAGCGTGCACACGACGCGTTGTGGACGTCAGGCCACTTTGTACTCCGTATTGTTATGCCACGGGCGAGAAGCGCATGTGAAGAGAATAAGAGAGAGTGCATCTTTCAATGGCACAATCACATTGCTCAGGGGTCTTCTGCTTGCGTCGTCAACTTCATCATAATAATCCCTATCGGCGTGTGAAAGTCCGGCTCGCGTACACGTTTGGCTTGCGAATAAGATGCAGATCCGTAATATTTGAGAACCGTCACAATTGAGTCACAATCCGCGCGTGATCATTTTCAAGGGCTCTGGTTCAAAACGAGCGGCTGCCTTGTCTACTGAGTAGACTTGAAGCCACTTCTGATAGCTCTGCGTTGCTCCAAATGCGACAAATCACTAGCTGTCGAGTCTCAGTCTAACGATGCCGATGCGCTTCGCGAGTAATTATCGAGACGGTTAGTTTCAGCGCGTTCGCAAATCCCCCCTGAGAAACGGTCACCAAGATCATACGTTTTCATTTGCGGAACTTTTAAACTTCTTGAGACTCAAATCAAATAAACGCCTGAGAAGAGTTTATGCGTGAATTATGCTTGAGAACAAAGCTTAGAAGTAAAGCTGACAAATCAGCGGAAGTCGAGAATCGCAGTCGACGCTTGACCACTTTCCGGTGCTTCATGTTAAAACGGAGCAGCTGTTTTCAGAGCCTGGCTGGCCAGTGGCCCAGTTCGAGTAGGAAGACGTCTCGCCGTCGCTCCACGCCCACACTCCCGATCCGCTGTCCAGACCAAGCCAAACTGTGCTGGTCGTGATGAGATCTAAATGCCCATGAAGTTAGCTTCCAGGCAACTCTTCAAACCTCGAACTTCGCTGTTTTCGAATCCATTGTGAATGACGAGCACATGCGAGTTGGCATGAAGATTCTGGCAAAAGCGAAGAGCATTGAAGTAATCAACGACAGCGGCATCGTAAACGTAGTAGCAAGTGTTCTGTCGGGCAGCCGATGTGAGCCAGCCAGCGGGGCATTTGCCGGGTGGACCTTGGGTTGGCGTCGTTTGGGGTGGTCGCTGAGTCGTCGTTGTCGTAGTGGTTGTTGTAGGCGTAGTCGTGGTCATAAGGCGAGTTGCTCTTGACGTCGTGGTCTCCTGGCCCCAGGTCGGCTGCACCGTTTCCATTGTTGGCTCTATGGTCTCCATCGACATCGGCATGTTACTTGAGGCCATTGGCATGTCCGTCCACGAGCCGGATGCTTCGGACCAAGAGCCAGACTGGGCGGTCTCCGTTTCTCCACTCACCGCCGGCATCCAAGTCGGTTGTGTTGGTGCTTTGACTAACAAAGAGAAAGTTTTGAAACACCACAAAATTCAACCTGGAAAAGCACAAATGAATGGAGTCTGGGTGTCGTCGCACGATGAGTCTTTCCAGAATGGAAGACCTCCGGACATGTCCTTCGTCAGCGATATGCAACCGAAGTTGATGGATGTTGAAGCTGAAACGTTCTTTTATTGGGCTGAAACGAGGAAACCAACCTAGTGGATTGTAGTCGGGATTAAGGACTCACACCCAATCGGCAGCATGGCAGCGAAAGGCTCATTGCTTTGGGAAATAAGTAAATCTTTCCGATTCCGAATGAGAGAGGCTCACGCCTCTTTCGGCGAATGAATCGACGCTACCGAGACTAAGCCGCCGCTTCAACAAAGCAGCCGCACCTTCCTGTCTGGTGTTGCACAATTCTAGCTACTCGCGTGATTTTCAAGTCTGAAGTGAATCTTTATCGAAGTTCTAGCTGAGAGTCAGCTGACAGATCACCGGAAGCTCGGCTTCACATGAGACAGTCGACCATTTTCCGTCTTTCTTTGAGATTTGAGCACATGTTGTGTCGGCTGGTTGACCGTTTTGCCAATTATTGTAGCTCGAGGACTCGCCGTCATCCCAGACCCAATGGCCTCGCTCGTACGAGTAACCGATCCGAGCCGCAGATGCCGACAAAGCGTCTGAACAGTTGTCGTCTGGTGTTTGCCTCACCCCGAATCTCGCTGTTCTCGAAGCCGTTGTGCACCGTGGGAAGATAACCACCTGGGGTGAGCTCCTTGCAAGCAGCTTCGGCGTCCAGGAAGGTGCCCTGAATTGATTGTTTGGCAATAATTTTGGACAATTTTTGGTTTAGAAAGTTTAGAACACTAAATAATAAGCCTTGTACTCATTGAAAATGTAATAGCAGATCTTAGACGACGATACAGACTGAATCCAATTCTATAGACAGGATTTGCGCAACTAGCCGCAACGCAGTTCCACACACATGAGTTCTCCATTGGTTGGCACGGGAATGCCAATCAATCGAGATGGGTATTTCCGGCGCGTTATCGAAAGAGACAGACAGACAGGGATCTTCACTCCATTCGTCCTCGTCGGCCGGTCGTGTTCTCCAGCGCTCTCCGCCACCGCTGCCTCATCATTCGCCGGAGAGGAGCCGCCGACGGCCGTCGCCCTCGCCACACGCTGAGGGGATGCCGCCGCCGCCGCCCTCGACACCGCGGAAGAGGGAACGCCGCGCAGGACGAGCCGCCGTCGACGCCGTGAAGCCCCTGCCCACCTGGCACTGGAGAAGCCCGGGCAGTACCTCCGTCCACGGGACCAAGCCTCGTCTTCCCCGTGCCCAGCAGGCGTACAGCCTTGAACCCTGGGAATAAAAACTATAAAAAACTATCGAAAGAGTAACTTCTTCTGCTCTCTTCCAATCGTGCTCTCAGGCTCCAGCAAACCGACCCAACCACTCTCGAACCCGAGTTTCAAAGTAAGACGAACATCATTTCACCAAGCGGCCGGCGCCCACCTGTCCGGTTATACCTCTCAACGGTTAGCCTGATGTGTATGGCTTATAAAATCTTTATTCCTAGTTGAGAATAAGCTGACAAATAACCGGAAGCTCGTCGTCACACGAGACTGTCGTCCATTTTCCGTCATTCTTCGAGATTTGAGAGCACAGTCCCGTGTTAGCCGGTTCTCCATTTCCCCAATTTGTGTAGTTCGACGCTTCGCCATCAGCCCAGTTCCACGTATCTGCCATCGAGTAGTAGCCGAGCCAGGCAGCCGGGGCTAGTAGGGCATCTGAAACATATTCTCGAGGTATCCCTTCACCTCTGATCTCGCTGTTCTCGAAGGCATTGTGTATCGTGGGAAGATAACCGTCTGGATTGATCTCCTTGCACGCGGCCGACCCGTCCAGGAACGTCGCCTGAATTGATTCGACTTTGACCTCACGAAGCAAAACCTGATTCTCGTTGAAAATGTAGTAGCAGGTCTTCGGAGAAGCTGTCGACTGAACCCAATTTGGCGGACAAGACTTGTTATTGGCTCCTGAAAAGTTTTTGTCGAGTGCACTTTCGAACCACAATTCACGAGAACGCATTCCAGCGTGCCGTTGATCGGCACAGGAGTTGATCCATCTGGACAAGCGCCATCAATAGCCTCACCGACGATGCAGTCGGGATTATTGTAGTCAACCTAAACTCTAATTCTTTCATGCTTCGAGATCATACCGTTGGGCAGCAAAGGACTCCATCGTTAGCACAAACGTATCCAAGATTTGGACAAGCTCCGTCAACGCAAATCCCGATGGAAACTGATGGATCGCAGGTTACTCCCTGAGTAGGATCCTAAGAAGATGAATCAGAAAGACCGAAACGTACCGGCAGCAATGGATTTCTAGCTGGAAACAAGATCTTTTGCGACATTTACCAAGTTTGCAAACCTTTCAAGATGACAATAAAAGAAAGAACAAGCGCAATTGCGCGAAACATCGTTCCAGGTCTCTTCGGCTCTTACGTAGTTCCGGCGCATTATCAACGCGGTTGCCCCCCTTCTGCCCGCTTCCCACACGTCTTCCCTGCACGCTTCCAGGACAGAGTCAATCGACTGTGTACAGATTTATCAAGCTCTTGTTCAAAAGTCAAACTGATTGAAAGAAGTCCTTCAAATGTAAAGGTCACAGATCACCGGATGCCGAATATCGCAGTCGATCGCCTGCCATTTGCCGCTAACACGAGAGAGTTGCGAACAGTCGCCGGCTAAACTCGGCTCGCCCGACTGCCAATTGTCATAAGTGACACTCTCGCCATCACCCCAAGCCCAAGCTCCGGTGCTTCGATCCATACTCAGCCAGATTGTATCGCTTGTGATCAGATCTGAGAGGTGATTCCTTCGAAGATTCTCAACAAACCTCGAATTTCACTGTTTTCGAAGCTGTTGTGAATCACGAGAACATGCGAGTCGTCGATGAGATTCTCACAAAACCGTTTCGCTTGAAAATAATCGACCTAAACGTTGTGAATTTCAAGGAAAAAACTCACCAAAGCAGCATCATAGACGTAGTAGCAAGTGTTGGGTCGAGACTCGGAGGTCAGCCAACCAGAGGGGCACTTCGTTGCTCGAGTAGCGTTTAGCCTCTGCCGGAACTCTTCAGGAGTCAAAGGTTTCGCAAAGGTGCCTGAATCGAAGTTTGAGCTGAAAAGTAAAACCCACTTTGAAGAGCAACACTAACAAAGACAGCAACAGCAGCTCTGGCGGCGAGCGACATGGCGGAAAGGTCAAGATGTCTCCTATTGCGGGGCTTTTTCAAAGGTCGCTTATCATTTGTTTCGGGAAACGAGCTTTCTATGGTGCCGGGACAGGGGGAGCGCTTGTGGCGTCATCTTGATGGATTATGCGTACGGGGATTACGTTGGCTTTGAAAAAGTGGAAATTCTGACGCTCATAGAATTTTTCGACCTTCTTCGAGACCCTCGGAAATGCACGCTAGCAGGATGGCAGCATACAAACATTCTGGTACCGTTCCTTACAGACTGGAGAAGAGCTCTTAGTAAATGAACCTGTCTAAGCGCGCTGAAAGCGGTTGAAAGCTGCACCTTTATCGATTTCCGGTGGCTTGAAACTGAGCGTTGAATGATAGCGGGGGTGCTGAGCAAGGGGGACGCTGAATTTCTGCTTGTGTCAGCATGCAGCGAGTGTTCGTCGTTCTCTTTATTCATGCCACTAGAATCTTTGCCCAGGTTCTACGTGACGATTGCTGTAGTTCGGCTGGATATGTCTATGATCCGGCAATTGGAACGTGTTTTAAGGTTAGGTCTTCAATCGAAGCTAAACGGCTCTTGTAGTACGAATCTAATAAGGCTACATGGAATCAAGCTGAATCGCAATGCCATATGATGGGCGGACATTTGATCTCAATTCATAACAGTCCGGTAGGTCGAAGTCAGTCGTGATCACGCTCTAGGCCAACGAGGCTCTGTTTAGAAGTGTTTATGATCTCACATTCATCGGCCTTCATTATGATCATCAGTTTTCAAACTTCTCATGGTCCGATGGCACCGACTTCGACTATGCTAATAACATTGGTAAGTGAACTTTGCTTTACAATCTGTCGTGAAGATGTGAGCGGCGGTGGAACTCCAGGAGAGGACTGCCTCGTTCTGAATATCACAGATTCACGTCATGCTTGGGCTCCAGAGTTCTGCAACAATCGTCATGCCTTTATTTGTTCAGTTCCAGCTAAAGGTTGTTCTGTCTCTAGAACTCCCTAATAACGAGGACGTTGAGATCCCTTGCCTACGAGTTGCAGCTCCCAAACACCAGCTCATGATCCGGGCAACGTCACCGCTGTCACAGAACCGATCAGTCATGCAGGTTCATAGTTCATTTTTTTTGAGGCTCACACAAAGCAGGAACCCAAACAACCACCAGTCAGCCCACAGGCGTCTGTCCTATCGGCTGGATGCAGGGCTACGCCTTGCCAAACAAATGTTACTACTATCTTGAAGTGAAGTACTCGTGACAAAGTCAATCCTTAAGAGTTGCAGACTTACCTCGACTATTTCGGAACCGGACGTACCTGTACATCGCTGAACGCCAAGGCTACTATGCTGTCAGTTGGGCAGGCTTTCGAGAACAGTGAAGTTCGAGGTAAGACTGCTGAACCAGCCACACTTGGTTTAGCAATGATGGAGCTGGATCCTTCAATATGGTTAGGACTTGACAATCGAAGTGGGAACTGGACGTGGTCAACCGGAGAGAAGGTTACTTACACAAATTGGGCGATCGGCGAACCTAAAGCCATCGAAGATGGTGACTCCTCATGTGCGCGGATAGAGAAGTCGTCTGGAAAGTGGTCTTCGGTGGATTGTTATGCTCGATTTTCGTCACTGTGTCAAATGTATTTGTGAGACTTGAAGAAATACACATTATAACTGAAAATGCTGTCAAAACTCTTAGAGATTGATTCGAGAGGTATCATTCATGAGGAAGACCCCCGGCGTGACATTGATTTGTGGCCGTTGAGAAACCGTGCGTAAAAGCGATAGCGTGTCTGCGAGTCAGGCGCCATTGAAGTCTGAATGCCTGATTGTGACAGCATGATCCTTGTTTGCGTCCTTCTTCTCATTCACGCCGTCGGCGTCTTCTCGCAGATTGAAGGCTGTGGCTGTCCTGATGGATATACTTATGATTCGGCGATCGGAGCTTGCTTCACGGTTTGACAGTTTGTTTCTCACTTTAGCAGTTTTACTCAGATAGAAAGAACTTTAACGAAGCCGAAGCGGAATGTCAAACGTCTGGAGGTCATTTGGTCGCTATTCACAGCAACGCGGTAAGGGGCGTTTCTTTTGAACAACTTTTCAGTCCAACGAAGCAGTCTTCAAAAAAGTCGGCACGGCCATTTCTTTCATTGGTCTGCGATACAATCACGAGATTGAAAACTTCACGTGGTCAGATGGAAGCGAGTTCAACTACACGAACAATGTCGGTAAGTCCAAGCGTGACAGCAAACAGAGATCTAGTGATACAGGCAATGAAAGTGATCCCGACGGAGACTGTCTGATTTTGAATGTTTCTGGGCAACTGCATCTATGGACGAGTGAAATCTGCGATAATCGCTACTCCTTCAGCTGCACCAGTCCGGTCAGAGGTTGTTCTGCTCCGCGTTTGGCACATTTGATCCTTAGATTGTAGCTCCCCGACCCCAATTCATGACCCCGGAAACGTGACTGCAGTGCCCGATACAATACCAACGGCTAACAGTCGAAGCACAACTGTCAATGAAGGTTCCGCACATTCATGCTTTTGAAGGAACAAACTGTTGTAGGAAATCGCTCGACGAGTTTTCTGGTGATTACTACGACAAAGACTCCCAGTCCGATTTGCCCCGACGGTTGGATGCAAGGCAACACCTTGCCAAACAAATGCTATTTTTACCTTGAAGTAGGTTTTCGTTTCTCGTTGACATTTCTGTTTCAGGACCGCCTTGATTATTTTGGAACCGGCCGCGCTTGTACGTTGCAGCATGTGAATTCCACTATGGTGGCCATTCGACAAGCCTTTGAGAACAGTGAAATTCGAGGTGAGATGCCGTCACAGCAACCCCAATGAGACTCTTAGCCATGATGGAGTTGGACCCCACGATCTGGATTGGTCTCGACAATCGAAGTGCAAATTGGACTTGGGCCAATGGCGAGGAATTCACTTTTCGAAACTGGGCCGTCGGTGAGCCGAAGAGCGCCGATGAAAGCGATTCCTTGTGTGCTCGCATTGACAAAACTTCCGGCAAATGGTTCGCGACGGCCTGTTATGACAGGTTTTCGGCCATTTGTCAAATGTACACCTGAATGTCTCGTTGAATAAGTAAATAAACGAATGCTTTCCTGTCGTTGTTGCTGTTAATTTTGAACTCCACTACCCCCCGACGTTCAACACCCGACCGAAGCTCCATTCGCTGATTGTTCTCTCTTTGTGCTGTTCGAAGGCGATGGCTGTTGATGGCTCCTCTTCAGTGAATTTTGAGAGCAGCCATGGAACATCGGATTAAGGAAAAACGAGAACTCCCACGTAACAATCACTGGAACTCACGGCTTTTGAAGATTTTATTCATTCTTGTTTTCGGCAATTTGCGGGCTTTTTAGCGACGTTCAAACCGCTTCTTGCAGACTCTTGTGCACCACCACTTCCTTGCCTTATAGCAAATTTCTTCAGGCCACTTGCATGTTCCGACGATCTGAATGCAGCCACCGCAGACTTCCCCTTCGCCGACGATCTTCAGGGGCGAAGCAAGAAAGATGGCGAGGACGAGAAGGAAGGCAATGTTCATTGCTGAATGATAAAGTTGGGAATTCTCAAATTCCAAAAATGGAGATGAAAGAAAGAATTGCGTCGCGTTGACATTGGAAGCTGTTTATATGGGCGAAGACTGCCGAAATAACATCACACGTCGACAACGACGAAGATTTTCTTGTTTGCCTGGGAAAATTTCCATGTTCTTCGATGCCTTTGAAAACAATCCCAGCCACATGAGCTGCTATGGTTCATCCTTTAGAATTTTATTCGGAAATGCTTTGGCGTCCACTGTTTAAGTAAGTATCTACGAACGCATCATAACCAGGCGACACTTGCATGTCGTGAGAATGCCATAGGCAATGACAACAAAACGAACGGCGAAGAGGAGGAAAAGAGCTGAGACGACCGCGTCAGCTAAAAGAATTTAGGCCGCTAGCAGAGGTTCATACGAATAGTCGTAGACAGTGGTTAAACCGGGGTCGCCGAGAGTTGAAAAGGCAGAAGGGGTCCAACGTCAGGGGTCCCAAAAAAGCAGAAGGGGTCATTTCCATAAGAGGTTTTTTGAGATGCTGTCACGTTGTTAGGATTGAAAGAAATGCGTTTTTCGCTTCGAGACCAAGTGTAGATCAAACCAGCGTAGATCATTTTTCTTCTTGGACGAGCTCGTTTCAAACGGGCTCCACTAGTTGTCTTTTCTTCCACTTTTGTGAAAACCTAAACACATAGGGAGAAAGAGCAAAGAACGGAGAACAAAACGTGTTACTTCAGATTTCTTGGAGCGCACATCCGACCCCTTCTGCAGCGTTTTTGAAAGAAGGGAAAAACAGCCAGTTTTCGGCGACCTGACTAGTGTTTT
>JAQIXL010002477.1:0-12987 GCA_034700245.1 Poikilolaimus oxycercus | reverse complement strand
ATGGCCGAGAACTGTCGGCGAAGTTGCGGCTTATGTGATCGGACTAGAAAGGAAGAGTGTGAAAAGAAGAAATCAAGAGCTGCTCGAGGCAACACTACATACACAGAAATTTACAGCTCTAGTGCGAAAAGCAATTGCCGAGCCGTGCTCATCCGACACGAAAGGCTGCTACAACGAACACGAATGCTGCCAGATTTGGGCTCTTCAGGGCGCATGTCGGACCAAGCGACAATTCATGAGTTGCAATTGTCGACTATCTTGTGGGCTTTGTAATCCGGAGTACACATATGGCAAGCCATGTTTGTTTGACAAAAGGCAAGTTTTAGGTTGCGGACAGGACTTTCATCCGAGCTGCAAGTCGAAAAACGCTACGAACTGCGCAACTGATCCGTGGATGAGAGAAAATTGTCGGACGACATGCAATCTGTGCCCAAGAGTCTTTGAGCTTCGTGCAAACTGTGGCCTTCTTTAAGCGACCAGTGTTGTATTTTTTTGTTCATAAGCGTAAAGTGTCGAGTCATTTTTATTTTTCATTGTCCCTTTCGTGGCAGTAGCATCCGTATCTTCCTCCTACACGTTTAAATTCGCCAATGCAACGATCTGCGCGGCGATGGCACGATTGAACGCATGCTGGTCGACTTCCAACTTGCGGAATCGGCTGCGGCGGGCGGTCGCACCTACAATGCCGTTCAAGAAAAAGGTAAAAAAACGGAAAAAAATCATACGGAGCAACATAGCAGTCGGACGCCATTATGATGGAAAGGAAGCCGAAAATGAAGAGCAAAGTTTTACTCGCTTGCATCTGAGTGACGAAGAACGACAGCTTCTTTTAGCAGGGTTTAAGAACCTGTCAGCAACACTATGCTATCGACAAAATGTTTCTCGTTTCAACATCGTGTTGTGTTTGATTCTTCACAAACACGGCAAACCTGACACGGTCACATGAAACTACTTCTCTGTTGCCATAATATATGCGGATCCGATCTTGCCGTTGCACTTTTTATCAAGTTCATTCAAAAGTGTTAACCGGGAATTAGCGGCAGGCACACACAACGAAGCAATCTTTCCGAATATCGCACGCGACAAATATAGTCCGGTGTAATGCTGCGATTGAGGCAACGTGCACTGCATTCGCCTAGTGTCAAACCATTTTCAATATGATCAGAGCACCTAGATATAATCAAAGCTGCAGTCTAGCAATTACAACACACCTGGGCGAGGGACGACAAGGTGCACTTGTGCTAACTGTAAGAGACCGCCGGCGAAAAGAATCAGCAAAAATCGTTCAATCATCGCTTCTTGTAGCGCGGTGATAGGCGCAGTGAACACTAAACGAAAAAACTAGGAGAGCGTTTGCGAAACGTTTCAACAAACATGTGAGAGACATGGGGAAGCATTTCCTGTCTCAAGAAAAAAAAATGTGTTTCGCAATGTTTGGACAACGCATAAAATCCTTGCACATTCATTTATTGAACTCATTCAAAAGTGTTAGCCAGGATTTTGTGGGAGACAAACGCATCGGCGTACAATTGCCGTATATCGCACGAGGCACATGTTATTAGGTGGAATCCTGCGACTGAGACATCGAACGGTGCACTGGTTTCGAGTTAGTCCAGTTTGTATAGGGTCGGAGCATCTGTAAAGCGAACCGTTTTCAACTGAATAAGCGACTTGACTTTGGTGGAGGGACATGAGTCGAGCTTCTGATAACTGCAAGAGTACGAGAGGAATCACCAGAAAGCTTAGAGCCATTACCAAATGCAGCCCAGTCGGTGGCACCAGTCGAAGACACTGAAAAGACTTTGATTGTGGAACATTTCTTTCCTTCGACAATTACGACAACACACAACAGACAATAAAGAAGCCCTCTCGTTGACAACATGCCTTGCCCTTTTTGTCGTGAAGTTTTGGTGCAGAAAATCCTCTTTCAATGAACCCTTACAAATTGCGAGAACAGCTAATCCACATTTACGATTGAAAAATATGTCAACAAAGCAACCAAATACAATTTCCATCAAAAGCAAAAAGAGAAGGTCCCGGGGAGATTTGAACTCCCGTCGCAGGATTCAGAGTCCTGAGTGCTAACCGCTACACCACGGGACCGGTGATGTCGCTGCGCTCGCTTTTCTCTCTGAACCAGCCGGCTTGCTCGAACCGGATTGTTGCATTGACCGGTGGTCAAGGTGCCTCTTTGACTGCCGGAAATAGAAGGCTTTCATTGAAAACGAGCAAGGCTGAAAAGCGTAGTGACCGGGGTTCAGGGATCATCGACCAACCTCTGGCTCTCTGACCCTCGTTTGTGACCCTTGGTGACCCGGGCCAAACAGGCAAAGGCCCCCCTCTCCCTCACCGCGCTGCCGGCGACGCGCGACCCTTCGAGAAGGATATCGAATCGTCTGTCTTTATCGATGCGCACTATCTGCGTAGCGTAGTGAGCTGACACTCCTCGCTGCCTTACAATCCATTGCGATATGTGAATTATGGCTAGTCTTACCGATCTCCCGCCGGAAGTCCTTGCTGATATTCTCGGCTTCAGCAGTGGAGCGGCATTATTCGAGCTTCATACCCTGAACACTTTCCGCTGGATCTGCGAAGACTACCTCAAGTCGCTTTCCGAAAGACAAGTTCCTGTGCGATTCACTTTTGGCAATGGATTCTTCGTCGCTTTTGACACCTTTTATTTGCCTGTTGACTCGAAGGCCATTGGCTCAACTGCCAAGGAGCCGCCTCGAAAGACTTTCGAGCTTGAGCTCGGCGACGTGGACGGTTGGGATGACGCCCTTGCTAAACTCATGCTGCATATTCCACTAGTCATTCGGTTTTTCCATTTGCCTGTCTGCAATACAAACATTGATGCTGAATTCCTATGTCCTCTTGTGAAGGCAATGCAATATGTCGTGTGCCGGCTGGTTTATTACGCCGAAAAGAACCACGACCGTGATTACTTGGTCAATATCTTCAAGCTCCTCCAGTCGGAACCGCAAATTGTTGGATTTTCGCTAAGGAATCCACCACTTGATGTCTGCGACGACTTTTTCCTTCATCCCAGTGTTCGGCGATTACAGGTTTGACAAAGTTGAAACATATCTTTTCTAGGAACTCGAAGTCGTCACAGAAAGAGGACGAGCAGCTCGAATTGACACCTACACACTGACCAGTTCATCATGGACAAAAGTCTTTCTTGGCGGTTGCGACACGCCGCTGCTGCAAGAAGCCGGAGCCAAGCGACTACTTCTCGACTGGACAGCAAGGAAACGAACATTGAAGGCCTTCAGTGTCCGCTACGGTCACCTGGTTCAATTGGAAAGCCTGACCGCTGGTATTCCCGTTTGGGTTCATGACGAAGACGCCGTGGAAGGCGACATTTATATCGGTCGAGTTGTACGAATGGATAAGAAGACGCTCACTGTTCGGTATCGTGAACTTGACGGTTATTTCTTTTTTTTCGAAGACTCGTGAGCTAATCTTGCTGTCAATGCTAAAAACGATAAAAACCCCATTCGATCAAAGCTGAAGTCCCGTTGTCTTCTTGTGCTCACTCGATTTCAACCAACATCTCGCCGAGTATCTTTATCCATCTCTAGGGAGGGGTTCAGCACTGGGAGTCGTCCTGTGGCGGGTTGACGAGGAGCGGCACCGCGTCGGCGCGCACACGGAAGGTGCCCTCGCGGATGGAGAGCAAGGCCGACTGCTGACGCAGCAGCTCGTCCTCGTCCTCCTCTTCCTGTTTTCTTCATTTATCTCGTTCGAAAATGAATCACAGGCGGAGTGAGCAGCGGATGAAGAAAGTCGAGGGCTTCGTCGAGTTTCATCTGCGCCTCCAACTGAGAGGCGGCCTCGGCGCGCACGCTCAGCTTCAGCGGCACACGGCTGTGCGGATGGGCTCCGAAGAGCACGAGCCGACAGTCCGTCTCGCTCTCCAGCCAACGAATGGTCGTTCCGCCGGGCCCGATGAGGCGGCCCGCCAGGTTGTGCTGAGGAGTGCCTGAGGCCTTTGATGTGGGGTCACGGACCCTTGGGAACTGATTGACGTCAAGGTAGATGGACCGCTCGACGTGCGCCACGCGCGCCATCACCGGTCGCTCCACGCGAGTGGCGCCCAACTCGCCGGCGATGACGCTGCCGAGGAAGCGGCCGAGGCGGCAATGGAAGACGTCGCCGAGGCCGGCCACCTGATCATGCGCCGTCCGCAGCGCCCGCACATAGTCCGTCTCCTGCGAGTCCATGAAGGAAGAGGCGAAGGAACTTACGAGCATTAGACGACCGCTCGTGAGTAGATTCAGGAGGTAAACGGAGAGAGATTTAAATCGTTCGGAAAATTATCATTGACTCTAAATCGGAATTGGGCCTTCAGCGAATGTGTGCAAGTCTCGCTCCCTCTTTCAGCACTTATTTTTTCTTTATCCTATTATTAACGAAGGTAAATTTGTGGACGATGACCTTTTCATCTAGCTGCTATCATTAGCACTTCAAACTGTCACTAACAAAGGTACTAATGATGACTTGAAGAGAATTTCGTTTTCTCACAATCAGTTTTGCTTTGTTTCTTTGTTGTTGCTGTGTTTTTAATTAAAATATGCTGCTGCGTCTTCCTCAACCGCTTTTCTACGCAACGCTTGAATTCTTGCCTCCAGAGCATCTCCTTCTTCTTCGTCGAACTTGCAAAACGTTGAACTCTCTCATTTCTTCTAAGGCACGCCATCTTCGAGAGTTCACTCTTCCACTGTGGATTCATCTTCCGGGCAACTTGTACCTGGCCTTCAATTTAGTCGGCATAACGCAATGCCCAGTTACTTCCTCCAAAACCAAGCCCTATGAATTTTGTGGAATGAGATTTATGATCTCGAAGACCAAGGATTTGTTTCTGTTTCATTTGACTTCAAAGCACGATTGGCGGTTATTTCATTTGCTTGGCGACTTCATCGACGGCATAATGCAGCACTATGCCATTCAACGTTTCGTCTCTAATGTTGAGCCGACCAAGCTTCTGCCCCTCGTAAGAAGGTCAAAAACGTCAACCCGTCGAATTACGAAATATATCTGCGAGGCAGAATTGCAAGAAGGGGACGAGAGAAAGCTGCAACAAGTGCTGCAAACACTTTCGAACTTGTCCCACCTTGATATCAGTCGCCATGAAGTTTCTTTTTCGTCAACATTTATTGAAAAACCCGAGGTCCTACAACTTGAGCGTTTTTGTGGTTTTTGCTATAAAAACAACACTACCAAGATCTTTTTTCATGATTTGACCGACGAAGTTCTTTTGAAGTCCGCATGGACAACATTGCGGTTGAGTAATTCGGCAACGCGTGTCACACCCGAGGGACTATGGAATTTTATTCAACGTTGGATGCAAAATGAGCGCTGCATCCGCAACTTCATCTTTCTTTTCAATCCGAAGAAGTTTGGAGAATTGCATGAAATCTTCGACCAGAATGGCCTGTTGACAAGGCTTACGGACAACCTCTGGACAACCAAGATTACTGTGAAGCATGGAACACTTACTGTTCTCTATGCTGATAATAATTACACGCTTCAGATTTGCACTGAGGAGAATTTTTGATGCTTTACTGTGTTTTTGATACGATAATAAAAAAAACTCCATCGAATGCCCTTTGAATTGCACAACTTACAAGATTCGTTGTGGCACATTTTCTGCTTTATGCAATGATGAGAAAGACGTCCCTCGAGCACATGGCCGAGGTCTCAAAATGTTCGCGCGCCTCGTGGTCCTCAAGGCGAGCAAAGACCATGGCTGACGAGAGAGTGCTAACAACGAGGAGAACCTCGACGGCTAGCTTCTTGTAGTTTGTTCATGGAGTTTCTGTCCATGGCGCCGCTGTATGGGCCGCTCGGTTTGTCATCGTGACTCTGTCAAGATAAAGACCGGCCGGTCTTGGTTCTCGGTCGTGCCGCTTCTAGACTTTTCTGCACTTTTCTAATCGTAAACTTTGGTGTTTTTATGATGTTTATTGTTCCTTTGATCGTTTGACGAGAAGTTATTAAGGTTTCAGAAATCATGACAGCTCCGTACTCTGTTCTCGTCACTGGCGCGAACCGCGGCATTGGTCTCGGTCTTGTTCAGCAACTGGTGAAGAACGACAAGATCGTGAAAATTTTTGCCGGCACGAGAAATCCAGAGAAAGCAACAGTAAGAGCATTTCAGGTTTGAAGTTTTGCTTCTAGGATCTCACCGCGATTTCGGATCCGAGGCTGAAGGTTGTCCAACTTGACGTGCAAAGCGATCGATCACTCAAGAAAGCCTTCGATGAGGTGATTTTTCAACCTGTCAACTGAATGGCTCGATGTGACATTTTGTTCAATCACGTTGATTACAGATTGATGCTGACGTCGGCGAGCACGGTCTCACTCTCCTCATTAGCAACGCCGGTGTCTACTCCAACTATCCCGTCGAAGGAGAGCCGAACAGGAACGAGATCCTTCGAGTTCTCGATACTAATGTAGCCGGATCGCTCATCGTGGCACAGGTATGTTTCAATCAAATACTGAAAGAGCTTCAGACCTTCCTCCCTCTGCTCAAAAGAGCGTCGGAATTCAACAAGAACACCGAGTTCGGTGTCAATCGAGCGGCAATCGTTCAAATCAGCAGCGGTGCTGCTTCAATAGGCAACAACACGACCGGCTCTGGAGACTTCAACATGATTGTTTACCGGGCTTCGAAGGCAAGCATGCTTTTTCTTGCCCTTCTGTCAAAGCTTCGCGCGTTGCTTCCCTCATACAGTGGAAACATTTTCTTTCAGGCAGCTCTCAATCAAGTTGGAAAGACACTGGCGCTCGACTGGGCCAAATACGACATCCTCGTCGCCTCCTTGTGTCCCGGTTGGGTCCAAACTGACATGGGCGGACCACGAGCCATGCTCACGGTGAGTAATCTTCTTGCTTCTACGTGCATAGTCGCACTCATCACAGTTCATTTTTAAACTTTTTCTGTTTAGGTTGAACAATCGACCTCAGCCATCCTCCAGTCAATTGCGAAGTACACGAAGGCGGAGACCGGTGGTTATTTCAATCGTAATGGCGAAGTTATTCCGTTCTAAAAAGTTTCGCAAACAATTGATCTTCACTTAAACTCTTGACAATTCGTGATACTCTAGATTTATGCGAGTATATAAAGTGTTTGTTCACATGAGATGCCATACAGAAAAATCTCAAAGAGGTTAAAACAACGAAGCAAGTTTTCTACAAAGCCACCAACTTCACTATCATGAATGAACAGCCTTCAGTTTCATATGTAGCTCTTTGCCTGATTTGCTTTTGACGACGGCATGCGCTGCTTCGTCGTCATAACCGAAATTTTCACCATGAAGAATTTTGCCGATTCTGCTTTTCGGCACACAGTACACGTAATTTAATGAAAGGAATTTTATTCGAACAGAAAAAAAACCCAACACAATAAAAAAAACCCAACACAATAACGGTGAGACAGAATGCAACACATGAGAATAAGCAAGCCAGTTTTCTACACAGTCACGAAATCCACACAGAGTAACGATCGATCTTCATAGAAGTCCAGTTTGACCTCCATTGCCTTACCCGATTTACTATTCACAACGATCTTCACCATATCATCGTCACCAACGAAACTGCCACCAAGAATAAGCTTGACGATGTTTCTGCTGGTCCATGTCCATGGGTCATAGTTGATGGAAAGAAACCAGGATTCGATTTCTCGACGATCTTCTTTCCATTCTTCGAGTATCTTCTGAAGTCCAATTGGCGTCAAGCCGGTAATGGTGCCGGCAAATGCCGTGAAATGAATGTTTTGAATTTCTTCGTAGCCGATTTCCATTGGTCCCGCGTCGACTGAGAAATCACGAAGTCGGCGAACGTTTTCATCCTCGAAGAACTTGAGTGAGAATGCGTCGGACATCTCGCCGTTCACATCGATTTTGCGAATGCTTGGTGCCCTCTCGATGAAGTGCAAAACATCGCCTTCTGTGTTGTTACTTGAAAAATTGAGAATAACACGTTCGATTCCTGCAGGAACAACTTCGGCGACGAATGACAGTCCGTTTGTGTCCACTTTCGAGACATCAAGCTCATCCAGTGCGAAGCGTTCGGTGAAGAATTTCATGAGCGTCTTGGTGGCTTCTCGTTCTTCGCCGTGATTGATGTGACATCGCCAGACTCGTGGCCACATTTGAGGCCAACAGTTGCCGATCTCGATCCGAATCACCACTTCGCCATCTTCAATGACAAGATCCGACTTTGTCAGAAAGGTCGGCTCCGATTCAGTCCAGAATTCGACGTTAATGATGCGATCTGTTTTCGGCGTTGGTCCGCTTTGCAACTGCATCTCAACTGGTTGAAAGTTTGGCACATTGAAGCGGACAATTTCGCAATGTTTGAAGTGACGCAGCTTCGTCGTTGAGCGATAAACTTGGTAAAATCTGAAGCGATTTTGAGAAACAAACACAGTATGACTAACCGTTTGCTGGTGACGCCAAGTCGGAGAGCGTCGGGGGCCTTGGCGAACCGGAGGAGGTAGGAAAGCGTCAAATCGTCGAGATCTTCGAACGGGTTGGACGTCAGCGGCATGCTCGACGGGAACGGCGAAGAATGAGATATTGTAAAACAGAAAGCAAGAATGAATAATCCCAAAGCTGCACCATTGGCACTAGTAATGTGTCAATTGTTTGACTTTATTAGCACTTTAAGTGCGAAAAATTATACCCCAAATGGCTGCGGACCTTTACTAGATAAATCGGTGGATTCAATGCAGATTTATTAATGCAAGTTAATTTGTGCTTTATAAAACCTATAACGAAGTGATATGCAATAGAGAATTTTTAAAATCAGTTGCAAGTTTACAGCTGATCAACCTACTATTTTATGTGCGCACGTTTCAAAATCTAAAGCAAACCAACAGCGACTAGAATTCATTGCACACGACACTGGAGAAACACAATTTAATCAAGACAAGTTTTCAAAAATCTGGAACTCCACGAATACGAGGGAACTTTGATTAACGCATTTGGCGAGTTGGACCTCCAGTTCCCTGCCTGATTTGCTCTTCACAGCGGCGTACACAACGTCTTCGTCATCATCAAAATTATCACCAAGAAGAAGCTGCCCAAGTTTGCGCACCGGCCATTCCCATGAGTTGACCTTGATGAAAAAGGACCACTTGTCGATGTCTCGGAGGTCGTTTTTCCACTCTTCGAGAATCTTCTTCAGTCCAAAAGGCGAGAATCCCACTTCTTGGCTGTCGAATGTCGTGAAACGAATTTTATGAGCAGCATCATCGGAGATTTCCGACGACCCCATGCTTGAGACGAATTCACGAAGTCGGCAAATGTTCTCGTCCGTGAAAAAGTCCATTGAGAACACATTTGGCATCTTGCCGGTCAATTCAATTTTACGCACGCTTGGGGCCTTCTCGAGGAAATCCAAAACATCCTGCTCAGTGTTGAGCTTATAGAGAGAGAGGGAAACGCTCTCAATTCTCTCGGGAACACGCTTCGCCACATTTGTCAGTCCCTTAGCGTCAGTTCTGTTGACTTGAAGGTGATTCAATGTGAAACGTTCGGTGAAGAATTTCAAGAGCACTTGGGTAGCGTCTTCTTCTTGGCCGGGCTGAACTCGGCATCGCCAGATCCGGATCAAAGGTCGCAAGCGACGGTATTGGATGCGAATCGTCACTTCGCCGTCAACAAGGACGAGATGTGAATAGCCGTCGGGAAGCGTCGGCGTCGGTTCCATCCAGAATTGAACGTAGACGTTGCGATGGCGGGTTGTCGGTTTCGGTCCGTTTTGCAATTGCATCTCGACTGAATTTGCGTTGTTGCTGTTAAAATGAACGAAGTCGAAAAAATCGAACCGACGAAGCTTTAGCGTTGAGCGATGAACGTAATACATCCTGAAGCGGTTTTAAGATCTAAAACAGTCGAGCAAACCTTCTACTCGTTGTGGCAAGTCGGAGAGCGTCGAAGGCGTCGATGAAGCCCAAGAGATGGGATAGCATCGAATTGTCGAGATCGTTGAACGGATTGGTTCCCTTCGACATTCTGAAAGGGGAACTGGTGAAAAGTGCTTGGTACAAAAACTGAAAATGTCCCAGCTTACAGCTCATGTGCTAATTGCAGATTCTTGTTTGCAGTTAAAGTGCCAAAGCTAATGTCTGAAAAGGTTCTGTGAATTATGTGACAGTACTGATTGTGAAACTGATGCCTTCAGGGTTGTGACTCTCTCAACATGCATGCGTACATTGGCGGAATAAATCAATACGCCAATCTGATCTTTGAAACTCGCCTTGTAAACCACCGCCCATCGGCCAAATTCACATGGTGACCGCGTGAGTGATAACGACGTCGGCGCTCCCTCCTCTCTCCCCCGACTCGTCTCGCTTGATCTTAGCGCGTCAAGCGACAACGGCCACTCGCCTTCTTCTCCTTTTCTATTGACAGAGTTTTCATTGCCTCGCATGCTTGTTTTCCAGCGCTTCGTCGTTGCACGCCGCACATCTGCCAATATCAACAAACATTGGCTCAAATATTCCGCGGCCCTCTCTCCGTTTCGCTTCCGTTTCGAGCCTTTTCACTTTGGCGCCTCCATCGCCTCTTTCAGTCATGCCACAGTCGACCAGCCCATACTCGGTCCTCGTCACGGGCGCAAGTCGAGGAATTGGTCTCGGCCTTGTCAAGGAACTTTTGAAGAACGAGAAGATTGTCAAGGTCTTTGCCGGCGCGAGGAATCCGGAAAAGGCGATGGTAAGTGATTCTAAAAACGTTGAATTGAATATCAGGACCTCAAAGCAATCGAGGACTCGCGGTTACATGTGGTGAAGCTCGACGTACAGAGTGATCGTTCAATCAGGCGAGTGTTCGAAGAGGTAAGCTCTCCATGCCATTAAGCTGAACTTTCAGATTGATCATGAAGTCGGCGAGCACGGTTTGACTTTGCTGGTCAACAACGCGGGCATCTACTCCAACTATCCAATTGAAGAGGAGCCGAATCGAGACGCTTTACTCAAGGTTTTGGACACCAACGTGGCCAGCTCACTCATCGTTGCACAGGTTTTCTTTTCCTCCTTCTTCCATAATGATCTCTCGCAGATCTTCCTTCCCCTTCTCGAACGAGCTGCCGACTTCAACAAGAGTCAGACCGTCGGTGTCAATCGAGCAGCTTTGGTACAAATCAGCAGCAGCTCAGGCTCGATCACGAACAACCAAGGGCCTGGCGATTTCCACAAGATCATGTATGGAGCGACAAAGGTACAGGTTCTTCCTGGTTCAAATACGCTTCAGACTGCTCTGAATCAAATCACCAAAACCCTGGGGATTGACTGGGCCAGGTATGGAATCTTCACAGTGGCCGTGGATCCCGGTTGGGTTCGAACTGACATGGGAGGACCGAGAGGAAGGTATTCGGTGAGTTAAATTTACTCTTCCGCCTCACCTTCCCGTGTTTAGGTTGAAGAATCAGCAACTGCGATCGTTGCTTCACTTGCCAAGTTCTCCATTGAGCAGACCGGCGGCTACTTTGACCTCCATGGCGCGGCTGTACCTTACTAGGATAAACATTTGAGAATAATTCTTTTAGTCATTTGCAAATAGTGGAGTAATCGTTACGAGTTTACAATTATTGGCGGTAGATTAGGTAAGAAGCTCTCAGGAGTTTTAGTGAACCGAACATCGAGCCAATTTTCGCATGTTCGACGCACTTCAATCCATAATTGATTCGTGAACCTGCAACGAATGGGAAAACAAAGTTGAAAGAAGGCAATGACTGACCTCATCGTGTAGATCGTGCAGTGCTTCATAATGTGACTTCGTCCATTTGGCAGAAAGATTCCCGAAAGAAGCGCGTTTTCAATTGCTTCGAGCATTTGCTTGTGCTTCCGTTCTTTTAGCTCTTCTTCAGATTCGGGCACAAATGGCTGTGCTTGTCCGTTAGAGTTTGTTGTTTGTGAATAGTTCGGAGCCGCCATTGCAACAGGAGCTGGATGCTTTGTCAAGACCCAATACGGGATAGAAACAACGAAATGCCAGTTCTCGGGCTCTGGACGCCGTCCCTGCGCGCTGAAAACGGTTCACATCTCGTTTGACAAAAGGCTGACTCACATTTGAAGAAGGATCTTGTTGAGTCCTTTGGTCGTCAACCCGTGGTCCACCTTGAGAGTCGGCCAATTTGGAAGCCTCTCAACTTCATCATCGTTCACACGTAGCCGTGTCGGTTCGAGAAACTAAGTTATGAAATTTCTCCTCAAGAGCTTGAACCAACATTGAATTTGATGTTCTTCTTTGCACACAATTCCACCAGTTCAAGTCGGAATTTCGAGTTGACCTCCAACGTCAGCGCCTCGAGGGTCTCCGACTTTGAAACTATGTCGAGCACGTGCTTGTTGAAATTCTCGCTGACTATTCTGTTACCGAAACATTTCCTGAAACTTACATCTGCTGTTTAAAAGCGACTAACCTTGCAAGATAATTCCAGACTCGTCGCAAACAACAAACTTTGTCAAGTTCGTGAACCTCCTTTTGGAATAAGGTATCATCAACGAGATACAGCTCCGAAGACGTTCCATACGTGTCCAAAAGTTTCTTGGCAAATTCCAAATTAAACTGGTCCAAGCCTCTAAATCAATAATTTCTCACTTATCACGGTTTTATCAACCCAACTGACACTAAAATGCAAGGAAACCTACCGAATAAAGAATTTGTCTCTCGACGCCGTCTCAAAGAAGTCAGAAATGGTCGAATGAGACACATCATCCGTGTCCACCGTCACTTTCTTCCTCTTGCTCTCTTTCGTGGGCGCCGCATCCTTTTCACAAGCTTCAATTTCCAATCCATAAGCAGCCAAAATTAGTACTGAAAACTTTTTGAATGTCTAAACTAACTCACAACTGGATTCAGCTTCGGGAAGCAAAGGAGCAGACGGTTCAACATTTGGCGCAGGCGAACTCATGGCGGGAAAATAAAGAGGAAGAGGCGCGCTGCTGCGCAAGGCCGTCCCGAGGTTCCTCTG
>JAQIXL010002476.1:0-12987 GCA_034700245.1 Poikilolaimus oxycercus | reverse complement strand
GTTCTAAGAGAGGGGGGCTGGGGGGCGAAGCCCCCCAGCCAGCCGGGACCCCGCCGGAGGCGGGGGCACGGCTGGTAATACAATAATAGGAAAGTCGAATTTTCGAAGAAATCGGGCATTCACGGTAAAAAAAGCGGTACAAGTATGAACATGTTGATGATAAATGGAGAAGTTCTTTGGGAAGAAGGAACTGAAAAGTCTGCAAGGCGATGTGAGGCGGCAACTGGAAAAGCATCAGAGACCGACGTCGACGAAAAAAAATCCGATCCGTTTGAGGCGAATTGTACAGCCCCAATTAACACTTTCTAACCTGTACTCAATCGTTCTTTTGTTAATCATCTACAAGTAAAATATTTTGTTGACGACTTGAGGTGTAAGTCGTGTGGGAACGTTACACGGAACCGTTTTCACGTTTGAGTGGAGAAGAAAAATCACCAGCCACAAGTCCTAGTTGCTCAATGCCTTCTTCCAGGCGGCAAGACACGTCAAATTTGCAGAATTTTTGCTGTCACATCATCCAAGCATATCATTTATTTGGCTCACCAAAAATTACTCATAAATACTTTGATTGCTTCTAAGAATCAATGATAGCCCGTCAAGTGTTTCTCTTACTTTGCAGATGATGGGTTCGCCTTCGTTTCTAGAAATAATCCATAGAGGTCCTTCGGTCTCAAGTCGCTCTTGTGGTATATCGCGAAGAATAAGCTCTTCAAGGTCTTCATAAGGTCGTTCAAAAGTTATACAAATCTTTTCGATTGCTCTTTTTCCAACCAGCCACAAGTGAATGAGATCGTTGACGGCTTGAGGAGTTATTGATGTCGGGGCATAGTTCAACGACAGCACTTCTAAATGCGAATTTAACAAAAACTCGTCATCAACAAGGCCGGCCAATTCACTCGAATCGCTCTTCTTCGCGATTAAGCGACGAAGTTGAAGAATTTTTGGATGCTTTAAAAAATCGGACGAAATTCGAAGTTCATCTCCTCGAAATGTAATTATGCGAACTGAAGGCATTCGATCTAGAATCTCCAAGTAGAGTGCCTCTTGATGGGCTGAAATATTGCTGCAGAAGATGAAGGTGGAACAAGGAAGCTTGCCCAATTTCAAGACAAGGTCGTGAAGTTTTTCCAAAGGCAAGTTTGTGTTCAACCTCTGCCAATTGTAGCGTGGGAGAATATGTGCGAGCAATTGAAGAAGTTCGAGCAATTGTTGCTCCCAATTAACAAATGCGTGTGTTGCCCGAAATAACACTGTGGAAGTTTTAGAAAAGGAAAAAATAGCGCCAGCAAGTTGAAACGACTTTTCGGGGCCAGTTTCCCACGAGAACTCTTTTGTATGATTTAGAGAAAGAAATATTCGCTCGGTTTCCGAAAGAATAATTCGAATCGGACAAGCAGTTTGCTGAAGCGACCTTGCGTGGTGGCTGAAAAATGTGTACAAGTAAGAGCAGCACGTTGATAATCGGCACGTTTCAGATGGTGGAAGAAACTGACAAATGTGGCAAATCAAGCTGCTCGGCAAATGAAGCAGCATTCTAGGCAAGCCTTCTATTGTAAGCCTTTCAAGCCAAGCCTTCAAGACAAGCCTTTGAGCCTTTCAAACAGCAAAGCCAGTGGTCCACAATGCTTCATTAGCACCATTGCTGCTGGTCATTTCAAAATGGCAAAATGTCCAACCACCGTAGTGCTAATTGACGCTTCTCTAGCGTGCCTGAAAAGGACGGAGTCGTGTATCTAGAATGCTGCTTCATTTACCGACCGGCTTGATTTGCCACATTTGCCAGTTTCTTCCACCATCTCAAATGTCCCGAATTTCATCGGCGTGTTCTCATTTATACAGGTTTTACTCAAGCAATGCGAGGCGTCTTCGGCAGTTTGATTTTCCGATTCGGCTTCTTATCTCAAAAACCGAGCGTCTATTTCTTTCTCTCAATTACCTAAAGGAGCTTCCGATGGAAATTGGCGCCGAAAACGCGTTCGAACCCGCGAGCGCCGTTTTTTCTTACTCCAACATTCCGGCAACATCTAATACATTTATAGATCAACAATTATTGGAGCTTTTTCAATTGCTCACCCATATTCTTCCACACTATAACTGGCAGAGATTGAGCACAAACTTGCCTTTGGAAAAACTTCACAAGCTTGTCTTAAAATTGGGCAAACTGCCCTGTTCCACCTTCATCTTCTGTAACAATATCTCGGCGCATCAACAGGCGCTCTACTTGGAGATTCTCATGCCTTCAATTCGCATAATTACGTTTCGTGGAGAAATTCGAATTTCACCTGATTTCTTGAAACAACCAAAAATTCTACAAATTCATCGTCTAATCGCAAAGAGAAACGAGTCGAGCAATTTAGCCGGTCTGGTGGACGACCAATTTTTGTTGAATTCGAATTTGGAAACGCTGTCTCTGAACTGTGCTCCGACTCGAATTACACCTCAAGCTCTCAATCGCCTCATTCACTTGTGGCTGGCCGGAAAGAGATCAATCGAGAAGATTTGTGTTAGCTATGAACAACCCTATGAAGACATCGAAGAAGTTATTCTTCGTGATATACCACAAGAGCGGCTTGAAGCAGAAGGACCTCTGTGGATAATTGCTAGAGACGAAGGCGAACCCATCATCTGCAAAATACGACCAACTCTTGACCGGGTGTCGTTGAGACTTAGAAGTCATCAAAATGTTTACACGTAATTATTTGTGCACAAATAAATATGGTTTTTGGTCCGTCTGACGGACTCCGTCAGCTAGTGATTTTTTTTGTGAATCAAAATTCACTAAAAATCAAGAAATTATATTAAGAATTGAAGCTAGAGAATCTTTCGTCGCTACACAAAAACCTGCTTCAGAACCGAATCGTTATCATCAACCTGAAGCAGCGACTGTTCAGCCTTCACATTCGCTAGCTATAGTCCACGTTATTAGCGATGCATGAGTGAAACAGCAGAGCGTTGAAAGATATTATTTCTACTTTTGGGGTCTAGCGATTCGAAAGCAACTGTTGAAATGAAATTACTTGTTGGCCCGAAGCACTTAGAGCAGCTTATGGCGTCCAATTATCTTGTATCACCACGGGGGCAACAAAACACGAATAAAAACTACTTTTAATGTCATGCCGATGGATTTTTTTCCACCGACATCCGGGTCGAACCGGTTCGAACCGTCGACAACCCTGGTAGTGGCCAAACCACTATAAAATGTCGTTGTCTAAAGGGATCATCCCAAGGTATCACGGTGTGGAGCAGAATCGTTCCTTCAGTGTTGTGAGAGTCCAACGAAGTGAGTTTTAGTTCTCCAATTGAGACTTCGCCGCCAATTGAGACTTCCCGACTCGACTGCGGATCCTTGACGGACTCCCGATCCACCCCTTGAGAGAAAATATAGACGAAGTGCGACAATTTTTTTTATTTCACAGGTTCTTTCGAATCACCTCGACGCTTTTTCACGCATTGCTGCACGGCACGGAAACCTCAAGTACATGAGTTTTACATCCGGCACGTCGGTGTGCAATATAATAATAAAAAGACGTTTATCAATTGCTTCACAAGCACAACGCCGCTAGCTTTCTCACAATCAGCGACCTGAAGTCTTTTGTCTTTCGCAAAGGAGTTTCGTTCTAAATGTACTCTTCACTTAGAAATGCAATCTTATCCAGACCTTCGCGGATTAGGCAGCCAATCCTTAACCCGTCCACTTCTCTCTTCAGAATCCACAAATCTTTTTCAAAGACACGTTTTTCTTCCGGAATTTCGTCAAATATGAGCTCTTCCATATTTTCATAAGGTTGTGCGAATGTGATACAAATCTTGTCAATGTCTCTTTTGCCACTTAGCCATGAACGCAAAAGTTCGTTGGCTGCTTGAGGAGTAATTCGTGTCGGCGCATAGCTTAACGTCAGAAGATCGAAGTGGGCATTCAAAAGGAAGTCGTCGTCTACAAGACGACCCAACTCGCTCGACCCCGGCTGACTTGCGATCAGGCGCTGAAGTTGGAGAAGTTTCGGATGTTTTAGAAACCTTGATGTAAGCCGAATTTCTTTTCCACGAAATGAAATAATACGAAGCAATGGCATTTGTTCGACAATTTCAAGATAGTCAATCTGATGAGGGGGTAAAAAAATATTGCCGCGAAAAATAAAACTAAAACATGGAATGTTGTGAAGTCTCACGACAAGCTCGTGAAGTTTTTCAATGGGCAAATTGGGGCTTCAACCGTTGCCAATTATAGTACGGAAGAATATGAGCGAAGAACTGAAGTAGTTCCGGCAGCAAACGGTCCCAATCGCTGAGTGCTGTTTTAGAACGAAATAGCCTTTCAGGGGTTTTTGAAAAATCGAAAACACAGTTCTCAAATTCAAACTGTTCTAAAAGAATTTCGGGCCCACTGGAATAGTCTTCAATGCTGTTGAGGCGAATGAATATCTTCTCTGTTTCAGAGATGATTATAGCAACAGGAAAGTCGAATTTTCGGAGAAATCGAGCATTTACAATGCGGAACTGGTACATAAACGAACATGTCGATGATAAGTGAAAGAGCTCCGTTGGTGAAAGATATTTACAAATCTGCAACGCTAGGTGAGGCGGCAACTGGAAAAGCATCTTATAACACACCTTGTGTTATGCGTGGGTGAAAAAAAGAAAACCTCCTTCATTTACACTACGAAAATCACCACATTGCGCGTATAATTAACACTCTTCTTGGTCAATTCACTCGACCAATCAGGGCGCTGCCAGAAATAACACATTTTGGAATGCCACATTTTGAGAAACCACAGGGAGCGAGTCCGAATCGCAGCACCGACTACGAATCGCCGCGGCGATTCGGAGTCGCAGCGATTCGGACACGGTCAGTAGCATCGCTCCTGATCGCCTTGGGCAATGTGCAAGGTGGTCTATCTTGAACTGCGTAGGCTTAGCGTCGTAAGCTGCACGGCTGTAGGGTGGACGAACGTAGGCTTAGTCACCTCGCTGTCGACAGAACCGCGCCGGTTTCTCGGCGGTTGCTCGGCGATGCCGTGAGGTATTACCGCCGGTCCTTTTTTCGCGTGAGATAATCACGCGAGATATCTGCGCCGTGAGATAACCGCGTCGTAAGATATTGGCGCCGGGAAGCGTGCAGCATCGTTGTCGGTCGAGTGGAAGCCGAGACCCTGAAGCAGCGGATCTTCACTGAGTGCCTCCGGAACGACGTCGACACGCGGGCCATCTACAACCGGGCCGTTGGTGGAGCTTCAGCTGCAGCCATGGCTGACGAGTCATTATGTTGCCCTCAGCTCCAGGCCTTCTCTCGGCAAAGGATTCATCGTGGTCGAGCAAACAGTCTCTCCTCGTGGTCGGTTACCTCTTCCTGTGAGATCTCGTGTCTTTAGAGTCGAGTCGTCAAGAGCCTCTCACACTGCTCTTTTCGAAGGATCTCTGGTGACTAGAATCTTGGAATTTGGCAACCGACCTGCCCGTGCCTGGCTAGGGTCATCAGGTGGCTCCTCTCGAGCGACTCTCTTCTCAATCGAGCCCCGATCAAGGCGTCTATGAGTACGACGGTTTGTTGTTGGCGAATTACAATTAGGGGAACTGGCGCTCCCTCATCAGGTAAGCGCTTCATTCCCTCTTCTTGTAATACAGGTCATCAGAGATCCTACTCCGACTCCCGAAATTGAGGATGATGAGGAAAAAGAGAAGAACGTCTCGCCCTCAAAGGGCATCGAAAGAATGTTGAGGAGCGGCCGCACTGATGTCGTCTTGTCGTCTATGCTACCGCGGACGAGAATCTTGGAGAGACGTCCGACATTGTTGACACACCAGTTGAAGAGTCATGGAACGCTAAGGATGTGGGCGAGTCGCTGTGCGCAACGGCAAAAAAATGAAGCGGCAACTGGAAAAGCATCTTATAATGCAACCGACACTGTTAGTCGAAGAAAGAGAAAAAAATATATTGGAATGACAATGAGGAAATCACAGTCGCATGAGAAAAATTAGCACTTGCTTCGTTTTTCCTTGACATGTGTTTTGTCACCTTCGACGACCCCAATCAATCTGTTGTCAAACAAACAACAAAAACTTTTTAAAAAAAATAGGGAACGAATGCCGATGCTTCAAATTGTTACTTCAAATTGTTAACAATTTGAAGCATCGGCATTCGTTCCAGAATTTGAAGATAGTCAGATTCGTTATGTGGCAAAATATTGCCGCGATAAATGAAACCAAAACATGGAATATTGTCAAGTTCCATAAGCAGTTCGTGAAGTTTTTCAATCGGCAAATTGGTGTTCAATCTTTGCCAATCGTAGTGGCGAAGAATGTGAACAAATAGTTGAAGCAGCTCAGGCAAAAGACGTTCCCAGTCGTTGAATTCTGTTTCAGGGCGAAATGACGTTCTTGGGGTTTTTGCCAATTGGAAATGGATTCTCTCAATTTCAAATGGTTCTCCGAGTTGACCGGGCTCACAGGTACACTCTTCTGCACTATTAAGGTAGACGAAAAGCTTTTCTTTTTGGAAATAATTATAAGAATTGGAAAGCCGAATTTTCGAAGAAATCGGGCATTTACAATGCGGAACTGACACATAAAAGAGCATGACGAGGACAGGCGAAAGAGTTCCGTTGGCGCAAGATACTGACAAGTCTGCAACGCTAGGTGAGACGGCAACTGGAAAAGCATCTTATAATGCAATCGGCACTGTTAGCAGTTGTAAGAGAAAAAATATTCTGGAATGACTCTGAGAAAATCACCGTCGCATGGGTAAAATTAGCACTTGCTTTGTTTTGTTATTGACGCTGGCTTTGCCACCTTTCGACGACCCCAATCAATTTGTTCTCAAACAAACAACAAAAACTTTTGAAAAAGAAATAGGGGGAAGTAGTTTGGAGATGTTTACACAAGATCATCTTCAGAGAGGTTGCCCTTCATCAACTTCGAAGACCTCTGCAAAGAAAATGATTGTGGAGGAGCCAACGTCCCTCGTGACAACCGCGCTTTATAACAACTTCAAGAAGACATTTAATTCACAAAGCAGTTTCATTCTAAATATACCTTTCACTTAGAAATGCAATCTTATCCAGACCTTCGCGTATTAGGCAGCCAATCCTTAGCCCGTCCACTTCTCTCTTCAGAATCCACAAATCGTCTTCAAAGACACGTTTTTCTTCTGGAATTCCTTCAAAAAGAAGCTCTTCCATGTTCTCGTAAGGATGTTCAAACGCGATACAAATCTTGTCAATGTCTCTTTTGCCTGTTAGCCAAAAGTGCAGAAGTTCGTTGGCTGCTTGAGGCGTAACACGAGTCGGCGCATAGTTCAACATCAGAAAATCGAAATGTGCTTTTAGAAGAAAGTTGTCATCCACAAGAGCGGCCAAGTCTCTTAAGCCAGGCTGAAATGTGATAAGACGTTGGATTTCGAGAAGTTTCGGATGTTGCAGGAACTTCGGCGTAAAACGAACTTCTTTCCCATGAAATGAGATTATTCGAAGCAAGGGCATTCGCTCTAGAATTTCAAGGTAGCAAGTCTCATGATGCAGCAAAATATTGTCGCGATAAATGAAGCTAAAACAAGAAATATTGTGAAGTCCAACAACCAAATCGTGAAGTTTTTCAATTGCTAAGTTGGTGTTCAGCCGTTGCCAATCATAGTGCGGAAGAATGTTAACGAAGAGTTGAAGCACTTCGGGCAAAAGACGCTCCCAGGTGTTGAATTCTGTTTTAGGGCGAAATAGCGTTTTATTGTTGGGCGTTTTTGTCAAGTAGAAGACACTATTCTCCAGCTCGTACGATGCTCCAAGACCCGGATCCCAGGTGCACTCTTCAAAACTGTTGAGGTAGAGGAAAATCTTTTCTGCTTCGGAGATAATTATAATAATAGGAAAGTCGAATTTTCGAAGAAATCGGGCATTCGCGGTGAAAAACTCATACATGAACGAGCACGTCGATGACAAGCGAAAGAGTTCCGTTGGCAGAAGATACTGACAAGTCTGCAACGCTAGGTGAGGCGGCAATTGGAAAAGCATCTACAATATAAAGAAAGTTGCTAGACCGATGACGGTGAAAACATTCAGCAATTACTGTGAGAAAATCGCCATTATTCGGATAATAATTAGCACTTTTTGCTCACTATGAAGCTGGACAAGGTTGAACGCGAAAAAAAAAATGTAAGAGAAAGGCAACCTATCAGATAGCTCACTGTCAGCTTGCTCATTGCCAGACGCTCTTCAGCACAGTCTTTACTAATAAAAACTCTCATCGGATGATTCCATAGTTAACTGATGCTTGTGGAATAAAAATCTAAAATTTGAGTCGCTCTAATAGAAACCAAGTGGGCGGCCGCGCAGCGTAAGGGACGGTAAAAGGATTTTCGTTGAACTTTGTTGCTCGTTCTTTTCAACAAACTGTCAAAGCTTGTTTGGACACTTACGTGGAACAGGGCTCGTTGAGAACAAAGTCTACAAAAGTCGACCCTAAGTTCCGAATATAGATTGCAAATCAGCAGGTAGACCGCTGTTGGGTGGAGGGAGGAGGGGATGTGGGTAGACGGCGACAACGAAGACAAAGAAGAAGGTGATGAGCGCTCTTTAACTTTGACGCTGTCTCTCGTTCAACTGGAAGCACATCTCGAGGAGAGTCGTGAGGTGAAGCGATTAGCACGACTTCCTTTCTTTCAACACACCAACGACGCGACTCATAGACGAACTCCTCTCCAAGTCATCGCGCTCTTTCGATTGGTGCAATAAAAAGTTTGCAGGCATAGGGTTCTGACCCTGCCGGCGTGCAAAAATAAGGCCTTTCTCGGTCTTTCAGCCATGATTTCGGCGTCAAAACTCGTTTGCTTATCTTCGACGTTGTAGAGCTCGTCGAGACGATCAAACAGGTATACAACATGTGGGGGTTTTGTTGCGACCAGTGCCGTCTTTTAATTAAAGAAGTTGAAACTAAAAAAAACTACCGTATACCGGACAGGATGCACTCTTTCCAGTCGGTTCAAGGCGCATTCGATTCAGCTCGCCGAGCACTATAACATATCCAAAAATAGCAGAAATCGGAGACATCGACTTTCCCAACTTCCGCCCGTATACCCCATTTTCTGATTCTATGGGATATTTTGTATATGCGTCTTCCTTCGTTTTCATTCAAGAGGGCCCAAAGGCGAACGCTTTCGAGACCTGCGCAAAAAATAGCCTTGCCTGGAGTTTTGGGCAGCCAGGAGTTTCCTCGTTCACAATAAGGTCAGTCCTCTTCTATTCGGCGAGAGACTCTTTAGTTCTTCAACGACGGCAATGAGAGAGACACTGAAAGATGTGCCAAAGATATAAGAGGAACCGGTGAACCTCTGATTCTGAGAAAAGTTCGCCTATCATGATATCAGCGTGTAGGCGCCAGTGGCGCGTAGCGCCGCTGGTGAAAAATATGTGGCTTCTGGAGACCTGAAGGTTCCCATAGCGAAAAAAACCGGCGGGAAATTCGATTGCGGTATACGGTAGTCGGAAATTTTCGCACCTTTTGAAATCGGTGAGCTGGGTCGTTTTCGTTGTTTTCTCGTTGCTGCGCGTAGTGTTTAGGCTGTCGTTGTTGTTGCATTTGTGGCGCTTCGTGGCAGGCATTTTTCATAGTAGTAGTGGAGCATGATTTCTGATGGAAACTCTACCTAATGGCGTGATAGACGACGAAACGCGTGCGCGAAGCTGATTGCAAATCGTTTCTCGAATTGTGCGCTTTCAGAAGGATCTTCTTGCTGTGTGGAAAGCTTGTGAAGTAATGGCGGAGGAACGCGCACCAGGAGAAGAGACACCACCTCCGGTTAGTTACATTGAAACGCATTCTATGCTGAAGTAGTTAGCTACTTTTCTTGATAATTTCACTCTGAATTGATTGAACAATTTTCTTCGTGATTGCAGGGCACTCCGTCCGTCCGCCCACTCGTCCTCACGGGTGGCCAAACCGTCGTGGAGACGACTGTCAGCGCTCAACAACTCATCAACGCTCTTCGTCAGGCGGGTGTCGCCCCGAGCCCGGCCCTCGTCGCTCTCGCGGCGGCCTCGTCGGTCATGGCGCAGTCGGCGGTCTCGTCCTCCACGGCGCAGTCGACCGCCTCGTCCTCCACGGCGCAGTCGGCGGCCTCGTCGGTCATGGCGCAGTCGGCGTCCTCGTCGTCCATGGCGCAGCCGTCGACCTCGCAGGCGTCTCGTCCGCCGTCGTATGCGGAAGACGACCTGGATCCGCCGCCCAAATACGAGGTTGGTCCTTTCAAATGTGTGCTTTAAATGAATTCTTTCGGTTTTCTTGAATGCTTACATCGATTGCCAACTAATGCGACCGTCTTTCAGGACGAGGAGCGTGGAGATGACTCTGATGAGAAGAAGAAGCAGCAGTGAGGGCGCGGCGTCTTCGAGCGTTGAAGGTCGTCTTTTCTTCGCTCTTCTCCCCTCTCTGTTCTTTTGTCTCCACAAAACTGATTGTGATACGTTTCATATTTGTTTGCGTTATTTTTTACGGCCATAAAAGCTATGGGATCTTCAGTTGTTTGAAAATGATCCTGCACAGGTTGGAGCTTTCTGTATCTTTACGATGTGAATGTTGGTCGTGGTAGAGAGTGCGTGCTTGGTAAATTTGCCAGCACTAACTTATTAGAACCTCACGAGTTCTTCCCCATAGTGGAAGATCAGGGTTCTTCTATTCGGCGCCCCACGAGTTCAAGTAGACTATGATCTAGCTTCGTCGCACCACCCACACTCAACGAATGTCCCATGCCTCTTGAAAGAACTTCGACAGTCTTTTCAAGACAAAGGCGATACAAGTGCACCGAATATGTCACCTATTCGATTGTTATGGGGCGTCGGATAAGAAGAGCTCGAGACCATGCTGTTTACCCATCTCAGCATCGCTTTCGCTCTCTTCGGTCGTGTCCTTTTCGATTTCGATGACACAAATGAGATGACTTTATTCACGCGCTGTTTATTTTACACAAACTCTCTCTCGAGGGGCACACCTCATCTGAACCACGAATACATACAATTCCGAGCAACCCCACCAATGCTTTCCCAGAGCGGCTCATCGCATGAACGTTCAAGAACAATCAAGATGTGTGAACCGGTAGAAGGCAAAAAGAAATTGGGGAGGAGGAAGATGTTCTCTTGTTTCAACCCAACTCACTAAGTATTGTATCTCGACCTAGACATCTACAACCAGACGAAAGAGGCCTTATGGGAACCGACAAAGAGCTTTCGACAACTGAAAAGCCGTATAGAAATCTTTGCCGTATGCTTAATCCTCAAAAGGGTCGAACTCGAGAAATGAGGGCGGGCTGAAAATGGCTGAGCAAGTCAACGGGGCAAAGGTCATCGGGCCACAAGAAACAACACAAGGGGAAAGGAGGACGAAGAAGAACAAGAATAGAAAAAGAACAGATCCAACTACGCACACCTATTGAAGAAGCTCACTTATCTAACTTTTCTCTCTACTCGCATTCTCGCTTCCTACTTGATACGATTCTTGACAGAATCGTAGGCCTTGGTGAGGCGATCGACGCCGTGGGCGAAGCGTCGATAGCCAGCAGCCAAGAAGGCGAGCACAAGCAGTGTTCCCTGATAGGTGCTCTGTGCGACCTTCACTCCGTAGAGGATCACGTCCTTCGTCACGTTGTAGAGCAGCACCTGAAAGCTCCACTTTGAGTAACACCGATTAAATAGTAAAGGTTTCGAATTAGCAGCTATATCACATTCTGTCAACGAACACCGAAGTGTACTCGTATCATACGCTCTACTCAAACCTTTGATAAAACTACAAATTCCGGCGACATCCCTTCTCTCCACGAAAGGTCAAAGTTTCATGTCCACAATCAATCAGAACTAACAAGAAACAGTGATGAAACTTACAATTGCCCGTGTGATTGGCGCATTTCGAACGACTTGTCCCACTTGACTCGGATAGGACTGCACCGACTCCACCCACGTGTCGCGCTCCCAAACGCCGACGCCCCGTCGATCGGCCACCTTGAGAGAAAGAGAGATTTGATTGAAATGAAAAGCGACACGCACCTTCTCCGATGTGAGCAATCTGGTGATGAGCCGAGAGTACGCGGGAATACTCTGCAGCGCCTTCAGATGACGATTGTCTTGAGGTGGCGGCACTCGCGCGTAGCCGCGACGCACCAATTCGACGTTCAGATTTGTTCGTGCAAATGTGTTCTGCAAGATCGAGCAACTGTTCACAAAATGTAAGTGAAGACCAACCTTCTTGACAGTGACATCCGCGTCGGCGGCCTCGGCATCATCTTCTGTCGGCTTGATGACGGTGAAGGTGACGGGTTTGCCCGCGAGACGCAGGTCCTTCGCGATGAACGACTGTCCCGCCTTTGAGATGTCTAGACCGGCGAGGCTCAACTTGAGAAGACCGGGCTAGAACCAAAGATTCAGTGAAATGAAACTTGAACAAACCTTGTCAGTGAGCTTTCTTCGCGGCCAGATCTGCGGCAGGCCAATGATCGGCTGATGCTCCACTCGAATTTGACCATTCGGCAACACTTCTCGCACCTAAACAAGAAGATGTTTGGTTGAATCCACTAAAGGAAGACAAACCTTGCCCTTCAGCTCCAATTCCTTGCGAATGAAGTCCTTCGGGATTTGGTTGACGTGCTCGAACTTCGCGAACTGAACCCGACCATTATCATGAGAGACAGCGGCAAACTTACAATTCTCGAGTTGCGAAGAAAGAGCGCCACACCGGCAAGTCCTGCTGTGATGATAGCCCCCTGCAATGAACTTTTATAAAGCTTCAAATATCAGTGTGAGTGAAGAAACTAACAATAAGTAAAGAGCATCAAACTGAATTCAGCTTCTTTATCACTAGCCAAAAGAAGAACAACGAACCCGAACGATGAAGGCGGAGTACTGGTCGATGGGATCGATGACACGGGCCGGCTTCTCCGTGCTCACGGCCGATGCGGTCGGCGGTCGCTGCGGCGCGTCGACGTGAGCTTCTTGGTGCGCCGCCACCACTGCCGCG
>JAQIXL010002475.1:0-12989 GCA_034700245.1 Poikilolaimus oxycercus | reverse complement strand
ACCTCATAGCAAAATTTTGGTCACAATGTCACAAAATGACAATGTCACAATGGTAACAACTTTCATAATAGAGTTAACATACCGGCGACTAAAAGCTGAGGATTCAGACCGATAGACGAACTGGGCAAGATCCCCTCTTCCTCCTCCGCCTCTTCTAAAGAAACACGGCATACTCCCGTCCTCACCCTGAATCGCTGAAGCTGCACAGAACACTTCCCCCTTCCCTTCTCGCCCTCTCCTTGCAATGCCTAGAGTTCAAGCACTTACAAAGAGAATGTGCAATCGTTTGTTAGATAATGATCTGAAATTGAACTGATGTCGCCAAAATATCGGAAGAACAACATTTAGTACAGATCATGCGTTCATACATCATTTTGCACGGAGAGGAAACAACAAAAGGACAGCATGAAAATATACATAGTAGCTGCTTTTCATGATTGGCAACCATGAATGTGCAAACGCCAGGAAACTGCTCTCGTGAGAGTAGTGAACAGCCAGAGGCTTGTTCGCGGGGGGCGAACGTGAGCCACAATTCCGTCCTTCGACGAACTCACGTTGCGACCTGCGGATGCGAAAAAAAAAAGCTTGTGTCGTCGCGGCTGCTCGCCCCTATTCGCGATGAGAAAAAAGGCAACGATGCAGTCTCATCGCCTGTCTCTACCCGAGCAAAACACAAAGCAACTTCTTGTCCAAGAAGAAAACTAGGCAAGCTGTACATATAAGTAACAGTTATCGATATTGGCAATGTGTAGCTGTAGGCGTTGAAATCACTGCGGTTAAAAGAGTCGGACTTGTCTTTGATGGTGATTTGTCTCTAGCTTGATGGTTCACGGACGTGAAGTCTCTCAAAAACTTTTTGTCGCTGCTTTCGAAGTGAAGACGGGGCTTCTCAGAACTCGTCTTACGCAGCATCTTCAGACATCAAAGGGCATACGAAGCAGCCGGCGTGTGTTTGCTCGAAGACGACGGAGGGAGCATGCACGTCGATGCATCCCATGGCAACGACCGCCACAAAGATCGTCTTGCTGCGGCTGTCAATGATGAGACTTGAGGCTCTCGCGTCAGATTTTCCCCCCAAAGTAGACTCTTGCCACTTAAAATTCTTCATCGCATTGGGGTGAGTGGCAGAGATGTAACACCTTTCATGATCTACATTTTCTACCTTTCTGTCCACTGCGGTTATAATTTTAGCTCTGCTCTCACGGGCGCAATCTCTTGTCGATGAAATCGTTTCCACCATTAGTCACGTTGGGTGGCTTAGCGGATATCCGCGAGCTACGTGCGTAGAGAGCTTAGATCAGAGAAAGGCATGTGTACATGCGCACAGATTTAGCTTAGCGATATGAAAACAGCCCTTTGGGGATGAATAGCACAGGCGAAAGGCCTTAACTTCGCGCTAGTCATCATTCATGTACTGTCGAAAAGGTTGAAAAGGGCACGAATGCAGTCTATGCTTCCTCCCTTAAGGCGCATGTGCAATGTACATATCTATGTCTTGTGGCCTGTGGAAGCCGCGTTTCTGCCCTAGACATGCGCGCAAATTTGCAGCTCCCACTCGTAAGGGGCAGACTTCACTCTATCGACAGTCGTTATTTTAGTGCCGGCTACGTGTCCTTGAGCACTGGGACTATGGAATGATTTTGTAGCCACTTTGCACCCTTTAAGTAGTGCTTAAGTGTAGTTGCGTCGGCGGGGCCGTGCCGGAACTGCAGACCCTAGACATCTCCTTTTCTCGACAGTCTTGAAGACGACCTCTGTAGCGCTCTTTTGTTAAGCAATGTCAAATATTTATATGTTTGCTTTGAAGTGTCGTCGTCTTTTTTTTTAGTGGTTTGAAGGAGGCTGAGGGAGCGACCTGTCGCACACGTCGACGCGACGGCTGCCACCAATCGAGCCTCCCCTCTTGCCTCACGTCTGCCGATGCTTCGGTCTCCCATCCTCCCTCCCACCCTCCTCCTAAACTCTACTCTCTGCGCCTTCCCCGCCGCGCGCGTGCGACCCGGCGCGAGAGCGCAACCACTTCAATTTGCTCTCTGAAGTTTTCTTCAGTTGCTTCCTGTCACATAACTCCGATTTCTCGTGATTAAAACAGCCCTTTTTTCTCAAAACGGTTTGCAGAACCATGGTTGTGCTTTCTATCGCAGAGCGCCGACAGCGGCCTGCATCGAGCACACGCATGAGACCGAAGACGTGCGCTGTGTGCGGACGGCCGGCAACTGGCTTTCACTACGAGGTCCCCGCACATTTTCGGGCTTTGAAAGAAAATCTTCCAGGCCGCCGCTTGCAACAGCTGTAAGACGTTTTTCCGTCGTGTCGTCACCGCCGGTCAGCAGCTTGTCTGCCTGCGCAACTTTAGAGCGCGCCACTGTGGTTCGTGGTTTATGTTGTTGTCAATTAATATCTGAAAATGCGTACTATTGTAAATGAACCTCCAAAGATACTGCTTTTTGTGCTTTCAAATTTTCAGCAACAGAGAATCGTTGTTTTTTCCTTCCAGACACGTGTTTTGTCTCCTTTCCCCAAACTAAATCGCGTAAAAGCCATAAGTTTAGCTCTCTACTTTCAGATGAACATCAACAATGTCGTGCGTGTCGATTCAAGAAGTGCATCGAAGCGGGCATGAATCCAAATGGTTGGTGCATAAATTCCTTCTCACCGAGCTCTGCAACCTGGTTTTCCAGTAATTGGTTGCATGGGAAATCGAGACGCCCTCATAAGTGCAGGCGGCGAGATCGCAAAATCAGGCGCCCTCGACATCAAACTGGAGTGTTGTTTCAATGAACTTGTAAGTGCCGGAAGTGGTGTGCAAAGAGCGGGAAAGTGCAGGAACCACAAATCAGCATTCGAGAGGAAGTGAAGGCGGCACGACGCGTCACGCTCTTGATGGCCCTCGAGGAACGGGTCGCCTTTTTGAGACGCTCCACCTTTCGAAACCATGAACATGGAACGCTGAGTCTACAGGAGCTTCTGCTGAGAAGCTCCGTTTTGGGTTGCCTGGACAAATTCGAGGTTTTGGCCGCTTGAGAAAGTTCAGATTTGCTTGAACAGATGCTCCGCGAGCCGCCCGATCACTCAATGGAAGTGGCGATTAGTCGAGCGAGGGATAACAAGTACGGCCTCGTGCTGCTCGACTTGCTTGTCGCCATTGAGTACGCCAAAACATTCGACTTCTTTCAGCGGCTGTCTGAATACGACCAAGTGCGCAAGCCTCAAGGCGAAAATTGATTTCTTCAGAGCGTGATTGTCCGCCGCATCGCCCTGAGCTGTGCTTTTCTGACCGTGGCATTTGACGCATACTTAAATGAAGCGGATACCTTCATGTTTACCGGTGGCGGTTTTCTCGTCAGGCACATGAAATTGTAGGTCTAAAAGAGGCAGGGAAGGAAGAGAGGTCAAAATGAGAGAGGGCAGAGCGGGCTACATGCCCTTATTAACGTCGGCCTTCGGCCAGACTAAAGACTTGTCGTGTCTAGGAAGCGTCTCACTTCCGATTCGTTTCTCGATGCAATTTGTGGCCAGAGTGTTGAGCCATTCATTCGACTACGAATCGACAAGAGCGAATATGTGCTGGTGAAGGCGATAATGCTGTGTCATGCAGGTCTAATAAGAATTCACACGGGCATAAGTTACCTTGGCATTTCAGCCTGCGAAGGTCTCAGCTATTCCGGTCGACGTCTAGTTGAGGCCGAGCGAAACCGCTTCTCGTCGGTGCTTCTTGAACGATGCAAGCGAATGCATGGTGTGCTCGAGGGACCGGCTCGCTTTGCTTCCCTCATCTCTATGATTGGTCTCTACCTCCGTGTGACTCAAAAGTACCGCTACTTCAATCTTCTTATGATTGTGAGTACATGCGCTCACTCTGACAGAACGCTTCAGATCAACAATACGAATCGATTTTGGATGCACTCGACCTGCCAGCCATTGCACGATGAGCTTACCGAGTAAATCATTGCATCACTATCATGTTTCCGCATTTCATTTGCCTTTACGTGCCATTCTGGAGACGGCAAAAGTCAAGCAGCACAGTGTTTCATTCAATTTGTCGTGTTTCACACACTATGACATTTTCTAAGGCACGTTCCATAGCAACGCAAAAGATCAATCAAGCAAACACAATAAGACCAGCCGTAGTGGCACTACCCATACATACAATTGGTCACCTGTTCACTTGCTGTCGTGATGTGCGCTTCAAGCGGCTGTCTGCTTCCCGTCGTCCTCTTGCCTATTTTCCTGAAAGCGGCAGTTTGTCAAGATCTCATCAAACTTCCTCGAAACTATACTCTCTCTTTTGACCTGAGTGACACAACAAGCAAAGAGGATCGCCTGGATCTCACCATGATTCTCAACAACTTCTACCAAGTTCCGACTGTCTTTGTTATTGTTAGTCTTCGATCGAAGCCCACCGCTTCAACGACGAATGAGACGGCAGTTTTAATTGCAGACAGCAAGACTATTTATCTGCAATGTTTCGACTGGAAGATTATCGAGAACAAGTCTGTCTGTCTCTATCACTACTTCAACGTAATGAAGGGCAATGTTACGCCTGATGAACTCTTTCATTTCGTGTTTCAAACTTTCATTGCGAATCGGATCTTTGAGGCATTCTATCTATTCCCCGGGTTGGGATTATACAACGACTACATCTTGGCCATGTTCAGCGCTTATAGGACGAAGTTTAGCCAAGTCTACATCAGCAACAATGCTGCTTTGATCGAGACCAATCTCCTAGACTTTCTTCAAGGCACGCAGCCAGATATCTTCATATTGGAGATGGAGAAAAGAAACGACTCGAAAGCGACCGCAATCAGCACTGATTTCTATAAAAACCCAGCGGTCAAGCGGATTCCTCAGCTCAAGATTTCCTCAATCGAAAGTAACTTGACAGATGATGTATTGGCCGACCTCGAAGTGCAAGTGCTAGCAATCGACCGGGCACCGCTTGTGACATTGCAAGGAACGCGCAATTGGATTCTCAAGGCAATCGAGTCCAATCGATCGAGAATCTTGGAAGCAACATTCGCTTTCAACGTCAGCAGACCACAGCTTCTTGATGGCTTCGAATACTGGAACACGTCGCAGAAGCCCGGATTGTATGAGAATTCCACGTTTTGGTCTTCCTGGCTTGTGCGGACGCAAGATGCAAACAATGGAGTGAAAGTGAGTCGCGTGACGATGCTCAATGATGGTGTAATGCCCTTTGACAACTACTACTACATAATTGCGGAATTCGAACAGAATGGACGAGGGGCGATCAATATTTGTTTGAGTGTTGCTGCCCTAAGCCTCACGCTTTGGATCTTCTAGCTCGCTGGAGAACGTTTTCAGCACGCAAAAATAAAGTATTCTCTTGAACTTCATGCCTTACACATGCCACTCTATTCCGCAAACAGTATTTATCTTCAGTGAATAGTTTATGCGGGCAAACAGAATTTCTTAGCGATTTGTTCAAGTCTCTAAAGAAAAAATTGCCAATCTACGGCCCAGTTGCAAATCGCAAAATGTTGCTAGCTAGCATTAAGCGTTTGTACTTCCCTTGATTTGCGGCGTTTGAGCGACCTAAAGAGTTTTAGCTCCGTGCGCCTGGCAAGGGATAAAAGATCGTAAGCATTCTCGTCGAGCTCAAACGAGAACATTTGTCGAACAGCCGTACTTTTAACGGGGGTAGAGAGAAAACTTCCGCGGAAACCTAATACGTATCTGGCTTGTCTGAGTGCGCTCGCTACCGTAGGACGCCTTACGAGAAAATCTTTATGATCTCGCCGCCAGAGATCGCTTTTGGTGCTGCTGAAATCAGTCGTGGTCGAGGTCGGCCGACGCCATGGAGTTCCTCATCCGAAACGGAGGCTTTGATAACTCGCAGCTCTATAATTGCTCGTAAGACTCTTTTACCTTCTTTAAAGTGTTAGGGGCAAGACGTTCGAGGAATGGAAAGAAACTGGCCAGAGGAACGTCGTCATCGGTGCAGTTTATGTCTCGCTGGGAATCTTTTACGAAGTACGTAGATCTCTTTTTCAATTGGTTGCAGCTTCTCTATATTCCTTGTCTCATTGCAATTGCCAAGCCTGAGCATTTGCGTCTCTCCTGTTACAAGGTTTTCTAATTCAAGCGAATATCCAGCGTTGGAGATAATGTTTTTCCTGGGAATCATCGATGTTGTGGCCATTTTCATTAGCTGCCTCTCCTCTGGTTACCTCTCCATTGTCGGCGCGGTATACTGCATGTATCCACGAGTTATCTACTTCATGGGAGCAACGGCAGTTGGTGAGAAGCAAAATGCTTGGAAGAGCGACACCTTTACTCTAAATTCTCAAAAACACATAAAATTCAGGTGTTTGGTGCGCTGCGTGTCTGACCTGCTTGCTTCTAGTTGCAAGCCGCTCATTGCTTCTCTGGAATCCGCATTTGATGCGGAAGGTAAGTTGTTTACTTCCAAACGACTAATTCTCAGCTTCAGTTCTTCGATGGTCATCGTACAACTGTTTTACTGCTAATCCCTTTGTCTTATTTTGTGTACTTCTTTGTATTCACTCCACCCGTTCTCTACAATTCGAATTATTCGGCGTGGTTCTTTGACCCCTTCATTGACAACGAGCACCAGTCGGCGGTTGAGTTGGCTTTCAAAGTAAAACCTGCCATTTGAGTATCATAACCTGCCGCACACGTGGAACAATCTCATTCTGGTTGTTGCAACGTGCATCATCTATCTCTGTCTCTGCTACTTACTTATAAGCAAATTTCGCCTTCATGCCAATCAGACAATGAATGCCCCACAAAAGGCTGTGAGTCCAACAAATTTGCGAAATTTTCCGAGTTTAGATTTTGGCACAGTCGATGGTGATCGGTTTTGTGTCGCTAGTTGCGGCGCTGATCTACGTATGGATGCAGTTCTTCTCGGCTCCCACCTGGCTCATTATTATCGGACAAATGACTTGGCAACTGTGTCACAGTGTGTTGAAGCACAGCCTTTGTCATTAGAGTTTAAGGCAGCCCTGCAATTGTGTACCTCACGATGAACAAGACTGTCCGACGCGACGTCCTGGCGCTGCTTCACATTCGTTGGATTATAATGAAAGCATCTGTTTCCACGACAGCGAAGCTATCGACACCGCAAAATACTTTGAACAACTGAAAATCGAATGAAGTAATTCTCAGCCATCTGTCAGACTCACGACACAACGAGTTTATTTTATTATTGAGGAAATTCTTGCAAGAAAAGCTCAGTCCATTCTTTAAGTGGCTCTTTTCTCCTTCCCATAAAGGAGAAGAATATAGCAAGCAAAACAAAGTTCAAGATGGAAAACATGAAGAAAAGAATGAGATTGAGCCGGTATAGTGCAGTTCTCCATTGCTTTCCCACACTGAATATGAATATAATTCGCAAAAATACAACTCGCTCGAGGTTGTCGTTGAGCCGAAGAGATGCAACCGTCGAAAGAAATCTCGGCGGGGCTCGTTGTTTTCGGCTTTTCGGACCTTTTCAAAGACTTTTGCTCTTGATTGCTTACCGGCAAGCAAGCTTAACGCGATACCAACGCACATCGAGGCGTAGCAAATTCCCAACTCCGCTAGTACGAAATAACCAAGAAGCGTGAAATTCGATGTCTTTGGCATGTACGAAGCGACGATGCTCAAAGTGAACGTCAAAGCCAGGATGCTTGCAAGAGCTATATTCAGCTAAAAACACTAAGACCAAAGACAGCAACGCGACCTTTTCGTAGCCCGCTTCAAAGGAGATGGGAAGAAGCATACCGCCAATAGTGACTGCCACTTGAAGAAACGTGGGGAGGACTGTAACGTAAATGTAATATTGGGGGTTTCGCTTCAGTTCCATGGCAAAGACAATCTGCGGGTCATGCGCGTCGTCTTTTTAGATAAGAATTACAAAGGGGATTGGTCCATTGCTGCCCGACTTGTCGAATCCACGAAGAACCGTTTGATTAATGACGTCCCATTCTAGACTTCCCTAAGCTAGATGACGTTTTTATGAAGAGCGACTTCATAAGTGCCATTGCGTCGATTGATTTGGCTGATTACAAGGTCGAGAACGGTCACTGGTAGCGAAGTCGTCGCAAAAATGACAAGACAAATCTGTTTGGGGGTTTAAATGATTCTAGAGCTGATGGAAAACGCAAAAACCTGTGTGTCGAAAGGAAATCGGCCGACCTCGAGGTTGCACTGAGCACGATACGACATATATTGGAACGACGTGACGGTGCCATCGCTACGGATCTGCAAAACGAAGTACGGGAAAACACGAAAAACGTCACCTCGGCGTATTCGCTTTCACTGGGAAGCAATTTTTCTTGTTTGTTGGCATTACTCACGAAGATTGGCGGTGACCAAATGACTGACTTGGGCAGATAAAGCGCTGTTGCCTCGTCGTACTCCGCCGGATCAAACGCGAGGCCCGGATCTTTCCATGTCTAAAACTTGCTTGCTTGTCATAAAGCCCACCAGGTTAATGCCGCTCACCCAATTCGCAGCCGATTCCAGCTCGCGCTAATTGCAACGGTTTAGTGAGACAGAGCGGCTTACCATTTCAATAAACTGGAGATATGAGCCCACTTCAACAATTACACTCAAAAGCACGAGGTTTATCGAAGAATTGCAAACCTTTGATTAGTCGGTCTCTTGGGCACCTCTTGGGCACTATAGCCGTCGCGGATCTTGTCTTCAATGAAGCCAGCAAATGCTTTACAAATCGGGCTTCAAAGGGCGAGTACCTGTCAAAGGGAAGAACAACGTCCACGACGCGAGCATTCGTCGTCGTAGCAAACTCAATTCATTTAGGTAAAGTGCATGAAGACGGAACTAGAGAGAGCGTCTCCCATTTCTTCGAGTCATTCGTTGAATTTGCTCTTTTCTATGCTTCTTGTCGGCCTGTTTGTCATGATGGCGAAGACGATTGATTTTGGATGTGTCACATACGATTTCAGTTTTTGCCTTTTGATGTGAGAATTTAAGGTTATGGCTAGGGAAACGAGCGTGTCGCTGACTGGGCCACGGGGAGACCTTTTTTTTCTCGTATGGGTAGAGGTACGTATGCTTTGGTGTCTCCAATATCAGTTGGGCGGGGCTTCGCAGCGTCGACGATGGCCCCTCCTACGCGGCGCTCCCTCTCTCGTGTGAGTTGAAAGCATCAGTAGCCTCCCCTTCAGCGTTTGGCGAAAACGACGCTCGGAGACTGCTTGACGACCCTTGCAAGCGATATGAGGCGCCCACGACACACGTAAGGCAACCTTCGAGTTGGTCTGAGGATTCCTCGATTCGAAAGAGTTTGGGCATCTTGTGCTGAAGGAGGTGCACCCGTCGGCATCGCACGCTCACACGAGGGAAGTGGCGAGGTGGTGGCGCCACACATCGAGCAGCGGCTGTTTGTGCAGATGCTGTGAGGGGTAAGGGAGGACGCACAGCGCCCGCTGAAAAGGGAAGCCATGGCCGATGAAGCATTCCGGGCATGCCGTCGGTGCAGTCAAACCCGCGATAACATCAAGACCGGTTGACAAGCTGTATGACGTTTTACAAGACTTACAAAGGGCGATTACTAGCCTATTATGCTCATAATCTGCCAGAAAGTTGTGCTGAAGCGTAAGTGCTAATAAGTCTGTAGAAAACTGAGAAAAGGCGCCGTTGTTTTGACAGGCAGAAAAGTGGATAGGAAGAGGGCGTGGTGGCAAGCTGTTTGTTCACTGAGGCTTTAAGGTGAGCCCAACGATGAAAAGCTTTGGCGACTTTTTAAATATGGCAACACCTTTGCTACTACTTGTGATCACAAGCGTCTTTCGGAAAGACATCCCAAGAGAACAGAGCTAAAGGACCCGAAAGGTTTAGAGAGCCCAACGGGAAGGCGCCGCTAATTGACTGCACGCGTGAGCCGAACATCACCCTGACAAAGAGATCTTGATGTTGAAGCCAGTGTTGAACTACCCCAGAAGGTATCTAACTCTGCAGACGAAAGAAGTCGGAATTGCGAACGCAGACACCTCCTATTTGTGCGGTCCCATCCGTCAGAGGCGATGGCGAAAAGCTTTCCTCGCCGGCTCATCAACAATAGATTGTTTGTTGAACCTGGAGCGTACACATCGGGTGATGATCGGCACCAAGGCTTCGCGTGAGTACACATGCACCCAAGCAAGACGGAGAGCCGTTGGCGAAGATTGTCGAAACCAGTTGAGATAATGAATGGAACTCCTTAGCTTTTGCATTTCTTACATTTAGCAGCGTTCGATGATTTAGCACAGCAAAACATACCCGGTGCGGTCGTCTGCACAATCAGCCACGGGTCTCATGCCGTTCCTTTCATTCATTAGCGCTGATTAATTCACCTCTCGAGGAAAATGCGTGACTTTCAGTCTCCTGAAGTTCTCCGAAAAGCCACCCCCATCGATCCTTGAAGGGTAGAAGGTGAAAGGATAAGCCGTTGAAAACAAGCAGAGAACGAATGTTTGAAGTTTGGAAATGACATTTGGGCCAATCAGACGCACATGATGTAGGCTAAGACAGTTTTCTTTACTCGATTCTGAATGATCCCCCGATGATCAGGCTTTCCTCGTCGGCCCATCAAGCAAGTTGCACCGCCACTTGCTTAATGAGCCGCCTCGACGGTGCAACTTGCACCGTCGAGGCGCGACCCCCGGGAAAACGTCAAACGGGCGTCGCTAAGATTATAGTGAAGTTGAAACATACCCCGTCTTGGAAAATTTTTAACTAGCAAAGCGATGCTCGCGGATCAAGCAATCACGAGGCAAGGTGCACCATCGTCGCGTGATCACTGGACAGTTATTCATCCTGATGTCTGAGTATCAGCTCAGTAAATTAGCTTTACTCCTCAGGTGACTGCGTCAAGGTGCATGTCGAAAAGATGCTTTGAAAAGAGTGAAAGACTCAGATCCAGCCGACGGATTTATCTGAACATCGGGTTAAAAACTTTCAGTCGTCGTCTCATTCTCAAAGTCAGCGTGCGTGGAATTTGATATTGATATTTGGGTAGAGTCTTATACCAGTAGAGAGTCTAACTTGACACTCAAATGAAACCAACGTGTTGCGTAATTATGCGTGCCTATTATGCACTATTTGGATTGCTTTGCTGCTCCAGCCAATTGAAACCGACATGTAGCTAGCCTATAGTATCGATGTCAAGCAAGATGGGACAACTCTAAGGTGGAACTTATTGTTAGATGAAAGCGAAGGCAATGCTCATGCACACGACGGCGCTCAACTGTTCATGGAGACAGTCAACATGGGGAGCCGTTTTGGCCACGGAATGTCGCTGACGGCAGTGAGTCGGGTGACTGCATTCTCAGCAAAGTCTGCGCAAACGTCCACATTCCAGAGGTCGGCACCTCCCGCCCTTTCCTTCCATCACTTCCAAGGCATTCATTCGTTCATTCGAAGCCGGCGCTCATCGAAGCAGTAGTGGCTGCCTTCTCTCCGTTTTCTCGCAGGCATGCTTGAGGCTACTGTCCACGCGTCACTCCCTCCCGGACCAAATACTTGTATATTATTCGCCCTAATTTAGACTACTCACTTGGTGTAAAACATGGGGCTGCGCGTCGTCGCGCTGCTCGCGTTCGTACTCCTATGGAGCGGAGCGCGATGTTTCTCCCTCGACGACGTTTCCAGCTTCTTCGGATTCGGCGACGCGCCGACTCCGCCGGAGCCGCCCAGTAAACCGCCATCGGTTTGTTATGATCATTCTTTTCAAATTGCTCTAGGAAAAGATGTCAAATTCGAAAGCAAGTGGAGGAGAGGTGTTAACAAGTTCCCGCTTCGGTGGTCGAGCCAGGAACAACACATCTTCTGAAAGGAATGATCGAAGGGTTTGAATACATTTCAAATAATGCTCGGAATTTGCAGAAGCGAGCCGGTTCGTGACTATGAAATTTTTGAATCATCCCGCTGCTTAAGCCATTTATTCAACACAAAAATTTCAGTTTGCGACCGCAACTGTATGACTGATCCTGGAATACCAGACAAAAGCTCTGACGATTTGGGTGAATGGGGCCTAAATGTCTATCCGGACGGATTATGCTATTCGTTTTCAACGGATCCAAGCAGTGGCTGCGCGACGCTAACAATCACCTGCACAGTTTATGGAATGTCAACTATCTCCATTTACACCAACGAGGCTGGCCCCTCAGATGTTTGTGCATTTGTATGCTTACGAGTCTTTCAGCTTGCCGAAGGATTGTGCGACACTAACGAACTCTGCGTTCTCACTGGCACTCTCACTTGTGGCGCAGACGGATGGGGTGGCGATTCTCAGACAATGAACCCCAACGCTATTGCTTGTGAAGGTACAGTAGAATCGGAAGTGAAAACTGGGAGAATTTTAGGGGAAGACGCGCCACCAGCTGGATTTGCCTGCCCCGTGAGTGTGGTTTTTTTTGCGAAAGTTTTCGTTTAGACAACAACTACCAGCTCGACAACAACTACGCCACAGGTAATTCGAAAGCTACGACTTCTGTGTGTGTGAGCGTGTGAGTTTGTGTATCTCACAGCGTGAGAATTGAACCGCCGTTGTAAATTGCAATGCATGACCCATATTTCGATGAACATCCCGGAAGATTTGAGGGTAGACGTTTGCCGTGGCACATTTCTTTCTTTTCTGAGATGACCTAGGAGGTGTAGCAACAACGGTCTTCAGACAACGACAGTCGCCAAAACCACAAGCGAGACCCCACTTAACGCTGAAACAGTCCCCTCTCCAGAACTGCCCGCGGAGGTAGGATTGAAGATGCCACTAACCTACGCAAGTCACAATAAAATTTCAGCCTACAACGACTACGACGACGACGACAACAACGGTTCGTTTGATCGTGAATATCTCAAACCGAAATTTTAGACGACGCCAACGACAACGTCGACGACCACTACTCCAACAACCACGACCACGACTACAACACCGACCACCACAACGGTTCGTTTGATCTTGAATGTCTCAAACCGAGATTTTAGACGACGCCAACGACAACGTCGACGACCACTAC
>JAQIXL010002474.1:0-12991 GCA_034700245.1 Poikilolaimus oxycercus | reverse complement strand
CGCCTCGCCGCACGATACGGTATCTCGCCGAGTACCACCTATCACATCTATCAGCGTCGAGCCGAGACACGAGCCGCTTTCGAGTATCAGGTTTGGAGATTTCCCCTTTGCTTCTCCCTTTAGAGGGAAGAAAATGTAAGAAGGTAAAATCCGCGTCTCCACTCTCTCGCAAGTTCCGCCTTTCGGGTTATGGTGGCTGTGACTCGACTGGGGCAAGAGAGGAGTCTGGGGCTGCGAGGTGCTCTCCTCGGTCGCTCGATCGTCGCCGTCGCCCGCCACGTCCGCATCAATCTTCCCGAGTTGACACCCCCGACGTTCTCCGAAATGTCGGGCGCGCACGGGCGCTTTTTTTCTTCGCGACGCGAGATTTTTTACACGAAAGGAAAAAAATGCTGTGGCGGGTGTCCCTAACGGCTCAGAGTTCAGCCCTCGCCTTCAGACAACACGGGGGGATGAGTGGGAAAAATGGTGAAACAAACCGAAACCTCTTACCCCGATCGAAAAAAAACGTAACAACACATCCTGCCTTGATGAGACGAAGGGAATAGCATTGGTCTTCAGATGCGTGGCGCGGCTGCTTCGGAGAGCGACGAGGAGGCTTCGAAGCGGCGGCTCCGCAACTTTCTTCCTCTAACCGAGAAGATCAAGGTCATTGAGGCTGTTGAAAAGTGAGTGACTTTTTCCTTCAATGAAAACTTTTAGACGTCGTGCTTCTGGTCGACGGATTCTTTTCAATCAAATCGGACGTCTCTTCGGTATCTCCACTTCTTGTGCCTTTTCGACTTATACAAAACGCAAGCAGATCTGGGCTCAATACCAGAACTACAAAGAAGGTGAGTCCTCTTCTTCAGAAACCATTCAATGATCCCGTGTTCCGTTGCAGTTTGTCAAGTAAACTATAGCACAAAACCGGTCGAGCACGCCGACTTCGACGGCATGGTTGTGCGAGAAGGAAGAGAAGAGGAAGAAGGAGAAAAGGAAGTGTCAGCTCGTGATTTTTCTTCATGTGAGCCGACAACGCCGTCGTCGCTCGCCGACTCGGCATCCTCAAGTGAGACGAACGGCGATCTCCTCCTCTCCTCCCACACAATATCGACCGAGACCATCACGGCGATGCCGCCAATAGTGGAGGCGGCAGGAGAATGGTCTTCGGCCTCCTCCTTCACCACCTCGCCGTCCTTTTCGGCAAGAAATTTCTCTGTCAATAACCGGGCCTTTGCCATTGCCGCGCTGCTGGGACAAAATGAGACACCGGCCACCGACGAGACAACCTTAAAAAACGTAAGGTCGACTGAGATGTTTTGGACATCGCCCGTCTTTGCTGATCTCGGGCAACCGCCCTTGCGCAAGATTAGATTCAGTCCTTGAGCCGACACTATAACTGCGCAAAATATTCACCTTTTTGAGAGAATGTGATACATATTTGTTGCCAATTACGAGTCTTCCCCCCCCCCTCTTCTGTGCCATGACCATGCTTGCTCTAATGCTTTGTTGATGTGGATAAAGGTTTGTTCGTCGAAAGCCCCTCTCCGTGCACAAACCACAGATCATTTTTCTTGCGCGCTACAGTATTCCAGGGTAAAACGAGCCGCAGAGAAACATAGTGTTCCCCCTGTAATACGTATTTCAGCGAGAGTGTCAAAGCTCCCGCGTTAGCGCGTGTGGTCTTGTGCTTTGCTCAAGTGTGCGGAACAAAGAACGATTTCGAAAAAAGCAACAACAGTCGAGTTTCTTGGGCATGACTGCGAGAGTTCAGTGAACCAGAACGAGGCGGTCAGGCGAGGAGGCGGCGGGGGTGGTGGACGCCTCGCTGTCAGTGTTACGGGCTTTTGAAGGTCGTCGTGCCTCTTCCGAAAATATTGAGGAGAAGAAGAAGAAGAGTGAGAACGATGCGCTGAGAGCGAGAAGCGCTCTCAACCATTTCTCACGGCTCCCCCACCCCCTCCCGCCTTCCCAGCCAACGGGGAGGCGATGAAACGATTCGCGTTCCCCACACCAATTTCTAGAGCGAAAAAGGAATGGCGAGAGCTCGTTTTACGAGCCTTTTAGGAGCAACCTTGCGGGACGCATTAGACAGGGGATGGTCTTCTAACTTCGGCCAGTGATCAATGGTAGCCCTGTATTTCTCTACTTTCTACTATGCAGTCGTATCAAAATTAGTGAAAGAGCTCATTTATTCATGCATTGCAACTTTAGAAATACATATAAGAGCCGGTGAAACCACGATTCACACCTTTGAAATCTGCAAGAACAGGCTTTTGCTCAAAATCCAAACCTTACCCGACACGAAGCGTAATGTGAGCGTATTTGATGTGCTCACATAATGGAAAGGATTGACATACCCCGAAACACTAAATCATGGTCACATCTCGCAAAAGCTTTGGGCAGTTACTTGGCCAAAAGTCGTGATCGAGAATCCGAATTTCCATCAAAGATGGCCAACCAGTCGCTCATAGGTTCCGTGTCGAAAAGGTCGAAGTTCAGGCAAATCTGAAATTATCGACGTTAGGCCGCGTTTGCTTGCCTGGAAGCCTTCCGGAGCGGCGAAATAATACAAGCGGTCAGTGTTAACAGGGTATGCCAGTGGGTACTGAGGTGACATAAACTCGGCTGTCCTAAAAGATGTTTGTTTTATGTGCAGGAAGATACTATAAAAGAAACTCACACAGCCCTCCACTCGGCTCTGAATCCTTTGGCAACGCCCGTACTGTCTATAACGCCAATTGAATGCTTTGTCAAAGTTACCGCTATGAAAGTGCACACTCATACATGGTCCCGCCGATCTGAACTGAGCCCTTGTTTGCGAGATGTCAGTGATCCTACAAAGTGTTTTGAGGAATATTTTCACCAAATAAGCGCTCACATGACACTCTGCTGAGCGTTCTCCCATGGACCGTAGTAAATCGTGATGTGCTCCTTTAGTGGCTCGACCTATCAAAAATTAGAAATTCATCCATTTTTGGCTCATATGCGCACTTCGTATTCTACGATGTTCAGCCATATTGCTGCGGCTCCCGGATAGCAGATTAAATCAAGGGTGTGCACGTTATTTGGGTAGTAATTTGGCCAATCTGAAGGGATTGACAAAGATCGGATATCTTACTTGGCGACGAGACCGAACCGTAGGGTACGCGACGCAGCTGCACTGCGTCTGAGGCTTGCGACACGGTTCCGGGAGGTCCAGGTAGGCCTTCGAAGTTTCAATACAATCATAATCTAACCTGTCAGTCCACGTTCACCGCGACTTCCAGGGGAACCAGCGTCGCCTTTAGAGCCTAAAATAAACAGTGATGTGGTGTTTACTGCTATCATCATTCGATTTAGCGCGGTGTCCTTCCGGATCCAAAAAAAAATCAATAAAAGATAGGTTCGAAAATATCTGCGAGAATTTTTTAGCTGACCCATCGATTTGACTTTCGGCGGATTCTCGATATCCAAGAACACTTGTCGGTCAAATGGATGGGCAACAAAAAGACGAAGAACAACAAGACCAACATAATGAACAACAAAAAGAAAAAACGACGACCAAAATCTGAGAAGTACTACAGGAGTTCTTGGATATAGACAAACTCCAGCCGGTCATCTGGTGGACCAGATTTTTCTTCAAAAGATATTTTCGAACGTATCTTTTTTGGATTTTTTTTGGATCCGGAAGGACACCGCGCTATTTGAAACGCATACTTGAAGCCTGTGAGCTGTACGGAAATTACCTGTTGTGCCAGGAGGACCGCGTTGACCCTGAGATCCGGGTTCGCCTAAGACAACTATCTTCCGCAACTAAACTAGACACCTGATTTTCCAGGTGCTCCAGGTGCTCCTGGTTCGCCGCGACTACCAGGGGATCCGGCGTCGCCTTTTGCGCCTGGAAACTAACAATAAGATTAGTCAATACGAGCAATTTTATTTGATTCAAAAGGTAACAGATGCGAAGAAAGACCTGAATATCCCGGTGAGCCTGGTCGTCCGGGCTCTCCTTGTTCTCCATACTGGCCTGACAGTTATCGTTTCTCTGAGCGTTTAGATGCACTCTTACCAGATGGTCCAGCGGGTCCTTGAGGCCCTGAATTATGTAATATGCTCCGTGAACAAATCAACAGGCGCATATGCATACCTCTTTCTCCTTTAGAACCGTCACGTCCAGATTCACCTGCACAGTTCAGTTCTTTCGCAAGCAACGCTACTTACCTTGCTGACCTGGCGCTCCCACCTTGCCCGACGGTCCAGGAAAACCCTAAAAGCAACGAAAACGTTTGGCGATTGTCAGTTTACAGAAATTCCGTCTTCGCCACGTGAACCTTTTGGTCCCTGGAGTCCTTCCGCGCCTGTAAATGTTTTGTTTCCTTTGATAGATGCCAACCTGGGAGACCAGGCGCCCCCTAAAATCGCCCGCTACAATCGCCGTGTTGACAACTTACCGGAGCTCCGTTTTTGCCCGGTTCGCCACGATCACCTTTATCTCCTTTTCTGCCACCAGATGTGTTTCCGAAATTTGCGTCTTCAATTACTTGTTAAAGACCTTCTATGTTTATGCCAGGACGACCAGGTTCGCCTTGCTGCCCAGGTTGGCCGTCTCGGCCTGGTGCTCCCGGTGCGCCGTCATACCCTTGTGCACCCGAATCGCCTAAATCCCAAAGAGACAATCCTTCTGTGCATGCCTACCTTTCGTTCCTTTCACTCCCACCGGTCCCTAAACACAAAACATTCCTGTTGATTTTAAGGGTGTTTCAACCTGAGGGCCTAGTTGTCCAGCGGCACCCGGTTCCCCCGGCTCGCCCTGAAATGTTTCTGACGTTCGAAGAAGTCATACCTTGGCGCCATCCAAACCATCCATTCCACGCTCGCCCTTTTCACCTCTGATTGTAAAATTTGATCGACCTCGTCTGTACGACGAATTCCCTTGAACACAATCTTTCTTCCTTGGGACTTATACCTGGATAGGCGAGTAAAGTGCCATTCTCGGCGGCATTAGAAGGCTCAAGCTTTTCACTCTTCTACAAGCCAACTTTCGATTTGTTCATGAAAAAGAAACTTCGTTTGCAGAACCGCTGGCATCCGAAGCGGCGGCCGATCGCGGTAGCGTCGTCCTAATCTCTGCTTCAAGAGTTCCGACTCTCTATATGTCTCTCAACGCCCAGAATGACTCCTAAACCTTTGCAAGAGGATCCAACTGTGTTGCTTGCAGATCATTCAACCGTTGGGTGATGAGTGCATCTAACTGCGAAACGGAAATTAGATTTTTCAAAATTTATAGGGGAAAAACCTCGACACGCGAAGTGCCGCCGGCTTGGCCATTGTCTGAAGGCGAGCGCGCTTCCAACGCTTCAACTTGCTGAATGCATTTCTTTGAGGCAAAAAACGCCTACATACATCTCTAATAACCTCCACCTTGTGAACATCCAGCGTTTGTACTCTCTATCGGGGAAAAAAAATGTAGTGAAAGTTCGACTAACCTCTGCTAACACTCTGATCTCTCTTTTGAGGTTCGCAATTTGAACAATCAACGTCGGATTTGAAGAAACTTTTTCAACAAAGAATATCAGAAGCGTCAGTAAGTAGCAGCACAGGTGCATTGCATGCCACCCGGCAAAAGAAACAGCGCCAAGGGCAAGAGTGTTGAAGTTTGTGGACGCTTGTGTAATCTTGAAGGGTGGTGCTGGAGGAAGAGAAGAACATTGCATGTTCCGAACTCAACAGCTGACCTTTGCCACTCATTTGCTCACTTTCCTCAACATGATTAGCTCCAGCACTTAAACGAGTTCCCGTCAGCCCTCGGCCGTCGGAGGGAAGGGGGGGGGCAATTATTATCTAACACATAGGCCAAATTTAGAATTTTTAAAGTTTTTTTCCTTTCGCGTTCCCCATACCAATTTCTAGAGCGAAAAGGGAAAGACGACAGCTCGTTTTACGAGTCTTTTAGGAGCAACCTAACGGCGCTCATTAGGCGGGGATGGTCTTCTATCTTCGGACTGTGATCAATGCTATCTTATGATTCTTTACCGCTTGTACATACTTGTCCAAGATTCAAACGGAGACTTTATTGCGCCGAACGGCAAATAAAGCATTTGGAGGAAGAGGAGACATCTGTCTACATTTTTGCCTCGGAGTTTGTTGACTTCATGTGCACGCTCCTTGCCAAGCGAAACTGACTTGTGTGTGCTGACAGTGAGCAGTTGTGTTCTATTGCAACACTCGAGTCAGTGAAATACTCGTTTATTCAGATACTTCGTGTTCAAAAATACACATATGAGCCGGAGAAACCACCATTCACACCTTTGCGATCTGCAAAAAACAAGCGTTTTCAGCAATTCTCCTACCCGTGACGAAGCGCATCGTGAGTGTGTTGGACGAGCTCTCATAAGAAAAGGGATTTACATAGCCCGAAACGCTACAATTTTTATGGTCTTGAGTAAATGCTGGAAAATGACTTGGCCAAGAGTCGCGAGGGAGAATCTGTATTGCCGTCAAAGATGGCCAGCCAATCGCTTATCGGTTCTGTGTTAACACGCCTTCTGTGTAAGAATCAAAGACCTCCCACAGAGTCAGTGACCACCAAAAAATTTTTTGTTCGGTTTTGGGCTTACCCTGTGCAGTTTTTCACGCTGAACAAAACTGCTGAAGAGAGTCGGTGAAAATATTCAATCCCTGGCAATTTATGAGCAAAATGAAAAGCTTGGTATTTTTTGAGTATATTTTCTAATTTTATTTTTTTCACTGTTGATTTCTTTCGTGCGGCCGGCAACAAATGTACTCACCAGATGCAGAAAAATGCGTAGAATCGAATGGCATACTCAGAATTAAGAAATATCAGCATTTTAGACTCTGGAATGGGCGTTTTGCGATTTTTTGAAATGCCCGAAAATCGTGTTTTGCCCGATTTGGCGAACATTTAGTTCTAATGCAACAGGTTTTCACGCGCGCATCTGAAAGAGCAGGAAAAACTGCATAGGACAGTGTGCCTCGCATTTCACAATAGTGGCCGCAAGTGGGGTAAGAGGCTCAAAATAGACTGAAAACCAGCTGAAGACTGTTTTGAAGGGAGGCTTTTAGCCCACTTTTTGATCATTTTTGCTATCCAAAATACTCGGAATCGCATTCTACGGGTCGGATTACCCCTAGAAAGTTTATTTTGCTGATTTGTTGGTAGTTCCGCGCGACTTCGAAAAACTGAGGTTTTCCTTCGGCAGCAAGAAGGTGACTGCTTATAAAACTCGTACAGGTGCCAAATTTTCGAAGTTGCGCGGAACTGCCAACTAATCAGCAAAATCAACTTTCTAGGGGTAATCCGACCCGTAGAATACGATTCCGAGTGTTTTGGATAGCAAAAGTGATCAAAAAGTTGGCTAAACGCCTCCCTTCGAAAATGTCTTCAGCTGATTTTCGGTCTATTTTGAGCCTCTTACCCCGCTTGCGTACACAATTTTGAATATGCGAGGCACACTTTCCTATGCAGTTTTTCATGCTCTTTCAGATGCACGCGTGATAACCTCTGGCATTAGAACTAAAAGTTCGTCAAATCGGGCAAAATACGATTTTCGGGCATTTAAAAAAATCGCAAAACGCACATTCCAGGATCAAAAATGAAGACATTTCTTAATTCTGCGTATGCCATTCGATTCTACGCATTTTTCTGCGTCTGTTGAGTACATTTGTTGCGGGTCGCACAAAAGAAATCAACATTGAAAAAAATAAAATTAGAAAATAGGCTCAAAAAATGCCACCCTTTTCATTTTGCTCATACATTGCCAGGGATTGAATATTTTCACCGACTCTCTTCAGCAGTTTTGTTCAGCGTGAAAAACTGCACAGGATAAGCCCAAAAGCAAACAAAAACATTTTTGGTGGTCACTGACCTCTTTGATTCTTACAGAGAAGGCGTGTTATAAACAGGCGAGAAAAACGGTATGAGGACGGGGCTCCACAAAGGGCAGTCTAGATGCTCGAAAGCAATGTCTTCTCTCTAATTGGTCAATAAATCTTTGAAGAATCTCCAGGAAAGTGTCAACGGACATCATTCCCCGTCGCTCTAGACCTCTTACCCATCGCTAGAGCTGGAAAATACACGGCGCTCGTCTTCCACAGCGCTCAATTGTCAGGCGCTCCAGAATCACGATGTTCAGCGCTCATTTTCTTTAGCGCTCAAATGTTAGGCGCTCAATTGTAGTACACCCCGATCTGCATGGCGTTGCCGTTGATGTTGGTGCTTCGTCTGCGAGAGAGCGCCGACTTCCCGCTGCCCGTCTACTTCCAGGACATTGACATCCAGATGAAGTGAGGCATTGAAATAGGAGAAGCCCTCGCAGGACAAGGGGAAGGGCGACTCGGACGACGAGTCCCCGCGGACCGCTCCGCAAGGTCAAGACGGCTCCGATCCGCAGTCCGAAGGCAAATCCAAAGAATAAAACATTCCCTTGCCTGCCAGTTTCTGACGAATTTCAGTCTTAGGTACTATTGAGCTAGACCAACAACCATTATTGACACGGGGTGAGAGGGGAGGAAGGACTTTCTTATCACTTCGTCATTCTCGCGTGAACCCAAAATGACGGAGTGCCGGTTGCTCGTTGTCCTCGTCGCACTTTCCATCTCTACAGTATGCTCGTTGCCACTCCTTGACCGAACCCCATCATCGGCAAGTTGCCCCTTTGGATGGACTGGCTCGAAATCTATTCCTGGAAAGTGCTACTATGTGGAGTGGGCTGAACAAGTAGGTCGTTTTGCAGTTCAAATTGGCTTTAGGCCATCTTTGGTGGAGCCTTGCTGCATTGTGAACAACTTGGCGGCTCGCTAATTTCGATTCAAAATGGCTTCGAGAACACGGAAGTGGCGGGTTTGGTGGAGAAAAATAATCCAAGGACAAAGTTTAGACTTGGAGTACAACGGAGACAGCTATTGGATCGGTCTTCAAGGAGAGGTCGGCGAATGGAAGTGGACTGACGGAAGGGTGAGCTTCTACCTATTCTTTTTTTGTGAATTTATTTTTCGTTTATGTTTCCTTGTTTTCAGCTACTCAATTACACAAACTGGGCACCCGGCGAGCCTCACGCCAACAAGGGCAACGTTGTCGCTGACCGCGCCAAGGGGACCTGGTCGGTGGCCGCCGCTTTCGATGCTCAAGATTTTGCTTGTGAAATGTTTCCGTGAAGGGCATCAACGAATGAATAAACTCAATTTTCTTTTGGGTGACAGTTTTCTCATGGAGAAGAAACGTCTAAACGCTGACAGAACCTTGCCCTTTTGTACTTTGACACGCGGGTCTTTGTCCTCGTTATCACCTCAATTGCTTGAGCAGTGATCTTTATGGACCGCTGCACTCTTCTTGCGGAAACATTCAAGATCAGTTTGAACTTTGTACGAGCCGCTTCGCAAACCCTCGTCACTTTTGAGCTTGAAGCAATTTCGAGTTTGTTTTCATTCGCTCAAAATATTTCGCAGCAGAACTGAACCGAAAATAAATAAAACTTTTCATTTTTTGAAAGGACAAAGAGAATGAGGGCGCAGGTGGGGGAGAAATCGACGATTCGGCCGCTTTTCGCCGATTTTTCTTCTCCTTCTTCGGAAGGAGCCTCCTTAGTCCGTCTTCTTCGACTTCTTCGCCTTCTTGTGCAGATAGGCATCGGCGAAGAACTTGCAGAAGAGCACCAGGATCGAGAAGTACATTATCTGCGACGGGTTACTGTAACTGAGATCGTTCAGCTCACGGCCTGCATGAAGAGATTGGCGTCACTCTGCTGGCATGGCAGTCCGATGTACTAAAAATAATTTTCATTTATTTATTTTTGTTTTATTGCATTTACTTTATAATAATAAACGAGGACAACACTGGTGCAGCCGAGGATGAGCTGCACGATCTGCACCGAGGTGACGGCCATCGAGCAGATGCGCGGCGGACGGCTGAGAAGTACCGTAATTCTTTTGAGAAAGAGGGAGGCTCACAAGCCGATGGCGTTAGCGGCATAATAGGTGTACATGATAGTATGCGCAAAAAAGTTGAAGGCGATGTACCAACGGCCGGCCGCCTGACACTCGGCGCCTAAACCTCGAGTGTTTACGTTATTGTTTACTTATAATTTTTTAAAATTTATTATTGATGTTGTTGATTATCTACCCGAGTGGTAGGCGGAGAAGAAGACGAAGGCGTGGTGGTAGTAGTGGAGGAAGATGAGCGGCTTCTTCCGCAACACGAGGAAGAACGTGTCACCGAATTCGAAGATCTGAAAGAGGCTAGAGGTGTCGTGTGACCGTTTTTGATCTCCATATTGAGTAGAAGCGAGTGGCAAACCTTAGAAATGACGAAGAGATCCGACCAGAACTCGGTGACGCTGTCGAAGGAGAAGTGGTAGCACACCGAACTGCAATTGTTTTTGTTTATTATTTATTTATTTTGCGATTTTTTATTTAAACAAAGTTTAAATACAATATTATCGTACTGGTAAATGCTGTAGTTGTGAAGAACGTGGTAGAACTCCTCGAGCACCCGCACGAGGCCTGAGCATTCTCTCCTTCCACCTCTGAGGTATCAAACCGAAGAAGCTGAAGACGGCCAGCACGAGGTTCCACACGATCAACGGCCGCCGCAACTCGAAGGCCGGACTGAAAATGAGACTAACTTTTGTATACAACTTTTTATTTTAATTGATTACAATTGAGCCATTTACATACCGTTTAGACATGTAGAAGCGCAGCGCGAAGACCACGCAGAGGTAGAGGGCCGACACGAGCATTGCGTGTGGGATGGTCCGGCGTGCGAACTAAATACAATACAATTTTTTTTCGCTCTCGTTTTTTTTACTTCTGCTAAAAGAATCCTGCAACAGATTGTTTTATAAATAGCAATGACGAGGAAGACTTTTGAGTCTGCATTTTTTTTTCTAAACCAACCATGGAGAACTGGTGGGACGTCCATGGCAAGCGCTCCCAGTCAAGCTTGTGCTGCAAGGTAGCCATTTTTAGCAGAAATTTACGTCTTTTTTCATTCCAAACACGCTTGAAATAAATATTGGTATTCATATTGCTGCACCTACATGATATTCGACGCGCAGCGGCGAGATGTCCGTCTCGTTGAAGGTGAGGAGCTCCTTGTAGAAAGTGGCCGGGTTGAGGAAAAACGCCATTCTTCCTTCCTTCGATTCTGCAATGTACTCATTGGTATTAGTCTTTTGGAACAAAAGCCTATTACAATACAAGCACTTTTCTTTTTTTTTTTAAATTGGCGTAAACCAAGACCAAAATGGCACCAGCAAAAAAAATGAGCCTATTCGAACACTCTTCTTGAGGTGGACGGTACAGAATATGATTCACTGCTCCACAAACATGAGGCCGTCACCACCAAATAAGAGTGGCCTTTGAAAAAAATTTCCCACTCGGGCTCAAGTGGACGGAATTTTGGGCAGTGCCGTCGTCCTTCTCCGTTTGTCCAAGTCAAGAAAAGAGAAGGAGAGCTCACCAAGAGGAAAGAGAACGCAGCCGCTGACGGAGGACGCAAGGCCTTCGACTGCTCTCCGACTTCATTCAAAGCGACGACTAATTGTTGGAAATTCTGGAAAAAAAGGCCGTCTCCATGACGAATGACAGGAACGAATCGACGATGCAGACCAAGGGGGGCATGCATTGTGAATGGCGCGACAAAGCCGCCCTCCTCCTCCCACGCTGAGAAATAAGCTCTTGAGGAACCTGCACGCTCTCCTCTTCATACATCGCTCGCAAAAAAAGAGAACTGTATGAAGAAAATTGTTTCCTGAACAGTAAAAGGTGATGAATTCTGTGATTTTTTTAAAATGCTTCTACTGCTTAAAGAGACGACAATTCATGGTCGTGAGTCTATCAGCCACTCCTACAGCCGAGTTATCTCTCACAGCAGCAGCCGTTTGGAGTCCAACAGCAGCAGCAATACGTCATTGTGGAATTCGAATCCTTTCGGCCAACCCTATGGCCAGCCCCAGCAGCCGACCGCTCTTCAGTTCGTGACCGCTCCTTCTCCCCCTTCTCCGACGGCCGCCAAAAAGTGTCGACGGCGGCGTCTCCCCCACGAGATGACCGCCGGGCGAAGTGTTTCGAGCCTGTCCCCACATCCTGGGACATCTCTCGGTTCTCCCATGAGAGCCTTGAAAAATGAGCATGAGCTCCGACGCATCCGTCTCAGGAGCTACCGTCTCCTCCTTCAAGGAGAGCGAAGAAGAACATCAAGTTGAAACTTTCTCCGGAGCTTTGCATGGAACCAACACTGCTAGCTGAATAAATTTGCTTTATTTTCATGTGAATGAGCTGATAGGAATTACCACTCAACGTGGTTGGTGGTTATCCATCAAGTCACCTCTCCCCACTCGCTCTCTCACACCCTTTTCCTGACCAAAGACTGCACCTGCTCTGTTCGTCATCAAACTTCATGGTTTACTTTACTGCAGTGGAAGATCATGTTAGACGATCACGATAAAATAGACCGGCATCCTCACGGAGTTGACAATAGGCGAGCTCACTCACTCGAACAAAGAATTAGACGGTCCAACAAAACGGAGGAAGAAGAAAAGAATCAAAATATACAACCACGTTGTCTTAGTAACCAATATGAGAGCTCAGTACCAAAGCTAATTAAAGAACATAGGAAAAACCTTTCAATCTTCCTCAATTTGGAACTCCGAAACCTTGAAGTTAGTGCGAGAGATGCTGCTGGGCGGGGTCGATGTCCTGGGCCGGCGCGAGAATGTCAGCAACGTGAAGCGTGTCGATGAAGTCGACGAAGTTCTCGACAGGCGAACATCTTCCAGCACCCAATCGAGCCTCCGCCGGGGGTCGGGTGTCGGGGGGGGGGGGGGGTAGGTCAAATTTTGATCTACCAACATAGGTCAAATTTTGACCTACTCTAGAGGACGTTTGATTGCTTTTAGTGGATTTGAAGCTCAGAGAGCCTTGCCAGATGCAGACCGCAGCACGGCGACGCAAACTGAGTCGAAAGAACGGCGTAGACGCCGTTTCAGATCTCACTCTCAACAGACCTTTT
>JAQIXL010002473.1:0-12992 GCA_034700245.1 Poikilolaimus oxycercus | reverse complement strand
CGGCTCTTAGAAAAGTTGCGAATAAGCAACAGCACAAGCTCGGCAATTTCCCCCACTTTTGCGCCGGGTTTGGTCCTTGGGCTACTGTAGCAAACCGAGGGCTCTGAACGCCTGTGCAATAATGCCTTGTATGAACTTCGTCCACTGACTGTCATGCTAGTGATCTCGCAACTAATAAATCCTTTCTGAAACATAAAAGTGGCCCTGCGTCCGGAAAACCAAAAACGTCCGTAGCGGGAAACCCGTGCGCGCTACAGGGATAATATCGTACAATAATAAGCGTTATCTTGCGCTTACGTCCATGTCTCTCAAAGCGCCTGGCCTTTGTGCTCGCAGTACAAATTTCCAAACAGGTCACTCCTCGAATCCTACTCCGAACTCCTTCCTGCAACGAGACGAAATCAAAATGAGGCTCGAACAGCGAGAGAATGCTCAAACGATGCAACCGCGAGACAACATCACCGCCGACATCTTTCATCAATTGAGACTCCATTGCAAACTGGAATTGCACTAACCACGAGCGATGCAAGGATACGAAACTCTCGAAACGGAGATGCAGTTCAGAAAGAGGGCAAAAGGTGTGTCGAACAAAGAGGCTCTTGAAACAGAGGTCTCATTTTGAAGACATCTTAGTTTTTACACACGAATAAACGCTTCAACGAAATTTGTCCTGACGTCACTAGAAAAATGTTCCATCTTCATCGACAACGAACATATCGGTCTGACAAGAGCGTTTATAAAGAGGACAGTCTGCATGGAAATCAAGAACTCTTCTACGCGCAGACAATTGTGAAGTCGGTGAAACCAAGCAATTATGACAAACGAATGCGAATCAAAAATCTCAGCTGAAATGCAGAGATAATCAATTCGTGAAACGAAGGTCTCATTTTCGATTTGTCGAAGGTCGCCCCGGATTCAAAGGAAATTTGTGAAAATGGATCACGAGGACAAGCAGCACAGGAGGCATTGAATTTCATGCGAATCATTTGTTTTGTTTTACAGTCGAAACATATTTGAAATGAAACCGCTCTTCTCCTCTGTTTGTGAGTCATCTAGGTGTAACCGCAGAAAGCACTGCCGTCTGATTTGTCTTCTGACCGCAATAAGTTCAGGCCAGGAAATATTCAAGAACGCCTCCTCGAATCGTGCTCCCAACCATTCCTCCAACGAAACGCAATTAAAGTTGTCACAACAAAGAATACTCAAACGATGCATTAAGGGCCATTCCACATGCACGCAAATGTTCAATCGATGAAACTGAGATGTTCACGACAAGTTGATCGCGACTTCGTAATCGGGTAAGGGTCAACTGACTATTTAATGGAGAATTTATTGCTACAACCGTGACGCTCTCCGACCCGGGACATCAATTTACTCTTTGGAGCCGTTTTATTCTGCAACTCAGGACAAATCGAAACTGAGCTCATCTGTGCAAACAGCCAGCTCTTGAAACGCAGAAGTCATTGAGAAGAAAGTGTCTTCAACAACAAATCGAACAGCGAGCGTAGAGTGCTTTTAGATGTTCTTTTACCAATCGGCAGAAACCTCAAAGCCGCTTTTTCACTTAGCAGTTTTCAAAGGCTTGAGATTCACCGACGACTAACAGCCTTTTATAACCAACTAGTTGCCCATCCGACTAAGGAGTCTTTGCGTTCGAAAATAATTTTTCCTGTAAATAAGGGACTAACCCAAGCAAAGGCCAACAGACTAAGCACTAAAAGAGTGCGGACTAAGGTATAACAAGGATGCCATGCCCACCGAACCACGAACACGATGATGCAGCACTATGTGAGAGTTTTGAAACATCTCTGAAACGCGGATTTTGTTGAAGAATCTGCTCGATTCGCTTCCACTCTGAAATCATTAATGAGGCGAACAGAAAACTACTATACCGCACTGATGAAACCGAGGGACATCTTGTTGAAACTCAAAACGCCTGATGTGAACTCTCGTGCATGCACGCTGTACGGATAAATAATAGTTTCTTGAAACGGAGATCTTGACGAGTGAGTTAGAAGCGAGTGAGGCGAGAAGGGAGAGCACGCCGGCGACGACGGTCGATGCGATGTTTCATCTTTTCAGTATCAGCGGCCCTTTAGAAGTTCCCTCAACGCTGCGAAGCCCGATTCCTTTCCCTTTACTTCCTTCTCAAATGGGAAGTCCCCACTACGTGTGTCTGATTGAATTTGCTAGTGTGCTGCTTAGATAGAGAGTTTTTGGAATGGAGGGGTCACTGCGAAGAAGAATTGTTTTATTTGTATTCGGCGTCCACACGGAGCCGGAGTCATCGCCAATCGATTTTTGCCGTCCGAATTGCAAAACTCTTGAAACTGGTGAGCAACCAGCACTTCTCCTGCAGCGCATGGAACAACTAGCGCTGGTAATATTTCCTTCAGTTCAATACTCGCTCCCGATTCCACTGGCGAACAATTTCCTATCGTTGCTGTTAGGATCGCTTTGAAACCGATGAGAGGTCACGTTGCTCTCAATATTCCTTCCCGCCTGACAAGTAACGTGGATTGAAAGAGACTCGGGAAATAGAGCTGTGTTTGCAACAGAAGGCGTTCTGCACATCGAGACCCGCATGGCTGAGGGCAAATGTTGAATCTGTGAAACAGCGAAACCAACGCACGGTCAACATGTGTGTGTGGACATACATCAACTATTTGCCAACATGCTATTATCGAGCCTGTCTTGCCTACCTAATGAAAACCTTTTGAAACAAAGATTCTGCTGAAGTGGTGAAGCTTTTGGTAAGGTTACATGTCTAAACTAGCACGGGGCTTGTTCACGGAGCGGATTTGAACGAGTGATCAAGTGCTGCTTCCATAGGAGTAAATGCTGCGGTGAGGAAACCGATGGCCAACAACGAAATGAGACAGTACTCTCTCCAGTGTCTACAGCAAATCTCTCACCTCCATGCATTGAATCGCAACGCGACTGTTACGTACAAGGATAGCAAGTCGTGAAACGGAGACCTCATTTTGAAGACTGTCAGCTCGAGCGTGATCAAATTCTACCATTAATTTTCATGAAGACAAATGTTTGAAACTTCCAAGTCCCCAAACCATCTCCTCTGAACTTCCACAACCTCTCAAACACCAAGATCTCCCCTCGACACACCAATCAAGAAGATCTCCCCCTTCCTCGACTCACCAAACATCGCCGGCCGTCTCGCACCGAATCTTGTGATGCTAGCTAGCAGGCTGTGAAACATGGAGCCACGCACTCCAGCAAATGCTGTGGTACTGAAACCGATGCTCAACAGGCTTCTTCCGCGGGTTCGTCTCACAATTGAGGGCAAGTGAGGGCGGTAATTGACGCTGTGTGCTGTGGTAAAGTTTTAATGATTCAGCATCTGACCTCCTAACTCTTTCGAGGTTTCATTTCAACATCGTTTACTGTATTATCCGTCACCGCCCCTCTGCTCTGGCTCAACTCGCGCCCCTCGCCTGTTGTTGATCTCATGGTTTGACGCATGTCTGGGATCTGCTCGCAGCCGGCGTTTACGACTTTCGCTTTCTCTCCTGTTCACTCCGTGGAGATTGAATCACACACGCGTGCTCACGGATAAAAAGTTCTTGAAACGGAGATGTCATTTGACGAAGAAGCTCGTTAAGGTTGCCAGCGACTCCCTTCGAGTGCCATGTCAAGTCGTCTCACGACACCTCGTCCCGCGACAATTGATTCCAAAGTTTAGACAATCCATTTGGACAAGTTGAACACCGACGTCTAAAGCTTCTTCTTCATCGCGCTAGCCTTTGTTCGAGTCCCAGACGTGAATGCATCCCCAGGTAATTTTTACCAGCCTGATAACAAGAGCTGACCAGCCTGGAACCACGTCTCGCCCTTTTCCAAACTGGAACACGTGGCTCCAACTTGGCCAGCAGATTTTTGGCTTTCCACCCTGGAACCACAACTCTGCAAGTTGGAAGTCGAGATTCAGCCTGGAGCCACGTGGTTCCAGCTTGGCCAGCAGAAAAAGACGTGGTAAAGTCGTGGCTAGCTCTTGGACCAAGTTGGAGCCGCGACTTTATCGGCCTGGTACCGGCTTGTTATCAGGGCGGTAAAGTCTTGGTTCCAGGGCGGTCAATTTTACCTGGGTCGTTTCTTTTTATGACGAGCTACCTTGAATTAGACGTTGGACGAGTGATTGCGAGCGAAAATGTTATTCGACAAGTTTCCTCACCAGATGCACAGGAGACCTACAGCCAAGATGATCTCGACAACAAATGTGTTCTGTCGTTTTAGTTAAACGGGTTGGAAAGGTCCCAATACGTCGAGCGATCGACAAGAAAGTGAGCGAAGTTGAATGTAACTGCGATGAAACAGAAACGTCTTGCTGAAATGCAAATCAAAGTTGATTACAACGGAGTACGGACCAGAAATCAAAAATGACGTGAATGGGAGGTGATAGAGAAACGATGAAACCGAGAGACAAAGCTTTTTTCTACCCTGTGCCACTCGGTTATTGAACTCGCTATGCAAACTGCGTTGCATAATATTTCCATTTAGAACGCAGGACTGCATTCTACTTGACGAACAGCATCGTCCAAAACGAAAGAGACGTTGCATTCCTGAAACGGGATTGCATTTGGGTACGACACTCGAGTGATCCCCCGTTTCACGGCTTCAGCATGACGCTTCAACAACGAGCCGTGTCCGATCACCTCTGCTAATGTACCGTATTCCTGCAACTGAAGCCATTTCACGAATCTATCCAGCCACAATGATCTTCATACTTTCTTATTGCGCATTCCCACCCGGCTCTTCAGCACATGGACATGCACATTCGAAGAGCTGAAAAGTGGAAGTTGTTAGTTGCTTTGTTTAATCGAACTTGCACCGTCCGAATAATGGCCAATAAACTTTACAAGACTCTTGTAACCGGTAAGTACATGCCTGTTGTACCTGCCTGTCATTACGAGAACTTTTCGTCTTTTGATGAACAACCGAAGTCAAACCGAAACGCTTTTGCTTGCCGTTACGCGAACGAGAGAGATCGCTGAAAACCAAACTGGCGCCAATGTTTCAAATTGGGAATTTTCTTGTTTCGCTACACGCATGAACAGCTAGTGGCGTAATTGTTCCCTTGCGCTTTTGCCCATTTGATGAAACATCTAAGTCATTTCGAAGCCAGCCCCACGTAGGTCCGATCGCGGCTATTTTTCACAAAGCATTATGTAAAGCACCTAAAACTTCGAGGTCGCTCCCCGTCCCGAAAATCAGCCAAAAATAGCGTCCCAGTAGTAGCAGCGTATATGTACGAGTAGCATGAAACTTGTTTCGATAACCCCCAACATACCCCTAAGTGATTGCTTCACTGTTTGCCTATGTGAGGAAGCCATTGAACCAAAACACACCCAAACACCAACGAAACCGTTGTACAATATAAGAGACTATCTGTAAGAATCCAGTTTCTCAGGGAGCAGCCCAAAAGTGACCCTCTCCGATAATTCTGAGATTGTTGTACCTAAGGGTAGTTTGCAGTGCCGGATCGAATGACAAACTCAATTCCTTCTGGGCCTCTGCCCAACCGGGCTTCTGTCCAACTATTTAATAAAGTTCAATTGAAACCCTCGATTCGATAGTTGAACGCACGTGGGCTTATCGACAACGTCCCAGGAGACAGCCAATCGAGCACAAAACGCAATCGACATGATGAACTGATTAGAGCATTTTTTGATGTTGAATTAAGGGAAATGATTGGAACCTCGGCGTGCTTGTACTCGGATCAAAGTCTGATAAGTCGAAATCTTTTTCTCCTTGAATGACCACCAATGGCAACATCGCAGTGATGAGAAGTCTGACAAGAGCGCCCCGATGAACAGGCCTCATTGCTTCTGCATGAAATCCTACCGAAAGGAGAAGTTGAAATGTAGTCTGAGGAAGCCCTTCTGGTTGCGAAACGATCGTGCAGCCATTGCAAACGTTGGTTGGGGTGTCCGTTCGAACACGTCTGAGAAGAAGAGATTGCAACTGATCGCGTGTACTTGTTTAAAACTGAAAGGATGAAACCGAGAAGCAAGTACACATCCTCGCGGATAGCGAATATCCGTTGGAATTTTTGGACATTACAAGAGTTCGTGAAACCGCATTTGCGATTCAAGTCTATTAGCAACCGTGTTTTGGCGAAACTTTTATGAATTTGCTGAAACTTTTAAATCGCTTCTAGAGATTGTCGAATGACCTGTGAGAGCTGTCAATCGCACAGTGAAACTCTGCAACGACAGAAGCAGAAGTCGGAACAATTTTCGACGGGGTTTTATGTGAACCGCCTGAAACCTCTTGGTCGTCGAGCGATTTTGAACATCGTTATTTGCCTCATCGACTTCATCACGTAACGATCAATGCTCTTGCAAAAGTGTTTCTTTTCTAAATACGGATGAACTTATCTAATCGTACACACGCGAAGTCTTGCTGGTTGCATCCCCTGACGATCATTTGAAGTTCCTTTTTGGTCTGAAGGAAAACCCACACGTTCTTCTTCCTCCCTTCCATCAAGCCTCGATTCATTCCTCAATCACAACCAACTACAATATTACGATTGAAATTGTTCCACTATCTCTTGTTCCTCATCTTCCTCCTCATGTTTGTACAATATTTATGTGAACGTGCGACGAATGGGTTAAAATGTACAGAAAGACGACGTGCTTTGAGTTTACGGAAGGGTCTAACGCCCGGAGCTGTTCGTTACCTGAAAACCGTTTCTTTTCGAACAGCCCCTGCGATATCTCCGATGATTGAAGATCAAGTTGTGCTCAGATTTGTGCAACTCATGAAACCGACAATTGTTTTAGTGAGAAATTTTGCAGTTCCAATTTTTCGAAGTCTTTTCGAAGTGCTCGTTCATCTGGTCGCGAGCTAACTGCGAAGGTTTTGTTCCACCTCTCCACAAAAATAATACTTCCCCTGAAACCTCACAGTCCCTTTTTAATTCTTCAGTCATGCAAGCAAGCAGCGCCCAGCGCGTTCACGACTCGCAGACGACGACGGCACCCGTCTCCACCTTCAATAACACGGCACCCAACTACTCTCAGAGCGTTCTCTACAATGCTCAAGGTACATACCGTAGCCTTCTTCCGTCTTCTCTTTTAACAAAAAAAAGCCGTCTTTAGGGGCTGAAGACTCAGTGTTTTACTGTGAACTTGGTGGTACTGGTACAGATAATGGTTTCTCCAATAATAATTGCACTCATGGTGGTAGTGCATATTGGCCTTCTCGTGGTGGGCAAAGTGGTCTGGCCAATCGAGTCTTCAACGGTAGGACGAAGATCTTTCTCAGAAGGAATTTGAAACTGAGATAATGCAAACATTTCATGAGGGAACCCGGCCTACACGGCCTACCAGTAACAGGGCCAACATGGCTACGCCCAGAACCAAGGACAGCAGAATCAGCAGCAGTCCTCGAACCAGCTAACAACGGATCAAGAAAGCATGGAGGTGAGTGGAGCTTTGAAGTTTCAGGCATTTTGTAATTATTGCCTATCAAAGTTCGCCTATTGCAGTCCATGATGAGCACTGAAGTTTGAATCTGATTGTGACTACGAGAGTGTCTGAACACTTCGATTTCATGCTCTATATAAGAGCAAATGGATCATTTGCAAGCAGTGCTTCCGGCTCGCCGCCTATTAAGATTCACTACACAGTTTCACAAACAACTTCAACACATGAATTTCGGGCAAGCGAAGAAGGAATGGCGGAGGCTGGTTGCGAGGAGGGCAAGCGAAAGGAGATCTACGGCTGGGATGCCCTCTTCAACCTCTATGCTCTGGCCTGGTCTCATTCCACTGATACGAGGAGGAAGTTCCGTCTCGCTGCTGGGTCCTTCATCGAGGAATACTCTAACAAGGTTCTCTCTTCTCTCAATAGAAAATTCTTTCAGATCAACATTGTTCAATTGGACGAGAGCGTCGGGGACCTCGTGCCAAAGGCCTCCTTCGACCATCCTTATCCAGCAACCAAGGTGAGGCGCTGTTTCAGCACTTACACAAAGGCTGAAGTTGCAACTACTCCATTAACCTTATATAGAAAGTTGTTACCATCCTGACATCCTGACATCCTGACACAAGTTTTTGTTATCAAGCTCAAACGTCCCGAAAACATGTTTTCTATAGTAATATGACGTCGCTGATTACGAAAAAGTTGTCAGAATCGGTCGATGACGTCACTTTTTACCGCTACCGTAACCCTTGAAAAAATCGAGTTTTTGCGATTCTACCAAACTTTGTCAATCTATAGCGCATAAGAAAAAGCACCTCAAGACGAGTCGAATGGTATATAGAAGTTGATATTTCGGTGCAAAAATGTGCAAGGAAATGAACAAAATAAGTGACCGGTTACCGGTCTCGTCGTCGAAAGCGTGTTCGAACAGATATTTCGGCTCGAATCATTTGCAATGTTTACAATTGTAATAACTGACGATGCAATCACTAAAACGCACCCATTTAAATGGTGGAATGGATGTATGACGTCATACCTGACCGCCCCTGAATACCGCAAAAAATATCTAACTTTATTGAGGAACCTTTTTTATCTATGAGAATAAATCTTTTGTATTGTTATTATTAAGCGAACCTTTGTGTGATTCATTTCATAAAGTAAACGCGCTTGCTTTGCAAACTTACTCCGATCGTTATGAAACAACCAAGTTGCTTGCTTGAGTGAACCTTGGGAATCAAATTCAATCGCATGAAAAAAGTAAACGACAATACCCGGTTTTTGTTGGAAAGAATGCGTCGCACCTGTGCAATTATCGCGCAGCAGAGTGCAAAAATCGCGGGAAATTTGGGGGTCATTAGCACCTCCGAATGTTTAGCACAACGACAGCACACGGTCCAAGATTAGTTTAAGTTTTAACCGAATGATGTTGTATTGTATATGCCTTTTCATATAGATAATCACATGAATTTTTATTAATATTACTGCTGCAATGAAAAGCGATAGCGATGAACCGTCAACTTCTCGTCCCGTTCGTTCAGTCAAGAAAGTTAACTATCGTGGAATGGACGAAGATACTTTTTCGGAAACGAGTGAGGCCAAGTGGAAGCGTCTACAGAGAGCACGCGAGCGTGGAGAGGCTGAACCAGGTAAACAATCCTATTACTTATTTAGCTCTTACTGCTTTAGTTCAACAATCAAATACGGCCGAGGCACAGTGGCAGCGTGCCCACCGAGAGAGAAGCCGAGGAGATCGAAGCCCAAGTAAGTATCACTAAGTGATATGAGATACGCATTGCTTTAGTCGCTGAATCAAGCACGCCTGCAGCTAACTGGCAGCGCACACATAGGGAGAGGCAACGTGGTGAAAGAAGTCCCGGTAAGTGCATAATGGCTCTAAAATGAAAATTTAGCTAAAATTCAAACCATACACACTTTTTTCAGTAAAATTTTCGGAGAGGCAAGAAGATGTCGAGCGTCGTATGAATCGGAAGAGGAAAGCTGCGCCTATCGGTACGTTGAATACGAGAGTTTATTTTATCATTTAGATCTAACTCTACATCGCTGCGGGCCAATGAACAAGCGTTGCCGCTATTGTGCAGCCGGGCATTATAAAGCGGAACTCTTCTGCTGTTGCAGTGGAGGAAAGCTTTATCGACCACCACCACTGGCGCCTCCGGAGTATATTCATTGGCTCATGACAAGCCGTTCGAGGAAGGCGCTTGCATTTCGTGCAAGCCTCGTCAGATATAACCAACTCTTCGCCCTTGCATCGAGAAAATACAAGAGAGCGCCACAACCAGATGGCCGCGGTGCGCCTGTGGTGAAGTTACGAGGCGGGACATGTGTGGTGGCGTCTGGAGTAAAACCACCGAAGTACCATGGCAAAGAGAACGAGCCGTTTTGTGGAGTTTACTTCACCTACGATCCGAAGATTGCCAGCGAGCTTCGTCTCGACAATAGCCTTCAGGCTCAGTTCGTCGACGAAAAGGTCTTTTAAAGAATTTTACCTCAAGTTAAAATTTAGATTGTTCGACGTCTCAGCCGCGAGTTCGCGAGAATCAATGAACTGGCGAAGAACTATCGAAGTCTGGGCGAAAGGGTCGAGAAGGCGGGATTTGATGATGACGCTCTGCGCGACTTTCGAGTTCAACTGGTTGCCAAGTACGACGCACCAGACAACGCGACGAACACGCATCCGGGTCGTCTCAACCTGCCAGAGAAGGAATTCGCTGTTCATTTGTGCGAAGTGAATGCCGACGACGAGCCGATTCAACGAGACAGCCTTCTCATTTATGGACGGTTCGATGAGAAGCATCCACCATACGCCGTGGCACCGTTTTCGCCTTTCGTCAACGCTCTCTGCTTTCCTCTCATTCATCCTCACGGTCTTCCTGACTTCGCAGACTCGACAATTCCACTGGGCGAGCCGGTAGTCAGATTTCCTGACATTCCAGAAGAAGATGAAGAAGAAGATGACGACGACGACGACGACGACGATCAAGACTTTGACATTGAAGCTGAGATGCAGTCCGTCATGGAAGGGCAACTCGACCTGGAGCTGCTGGATGCACATGACAAAGAAGCTCGCGGAGAGGATTTTGACAACGCGATGCTTTGGGAAATCTTCGAAGAGGACGTCATGCTCATGCGTGGATATGACGAACATCTGGAGAAGATAGCCCACAGGATGAGGCCACCACTTCCCGATGTCGAGGAGATGGACTGTGAGAGCGAGGGCTCCGCTTCTGGCGATGACAGCAGGGATTCGGAAACCGGCAGTGAAGGTTTCAAACTCATTTTGAGAAGAATAAATGAACTTTCAGATGAAGACAGTCAATGTGCAGAAGAGGAAAGTTGCGACGACAGACAGGAGCCGGCAGCCGATCTCGATGGCACGGACGGAAGCAGCGAGCCTGCTGATTCCGATCCTGAGCACACTAACGGAGCCCAGCCCTCTCGTTCTCAAAGTGAGTCTGAAAATAATGAGAATCGATGACGCCCTATTCAGAGAAGCGAAAACATCGGAAGAACAAGCGCCGCAAGAACGAGACTCGCGAAACTTCTGCTCGACTTCCAGACGACTTCGAGGAGATGCAAGAGGACGAAGCTCCAATCGTTGAGGATGAAGAAAGTGAAAGTCCTGAGCTGAAGAGGCTGCGACTCGAGGAGGAGAAGAGACTCATCAACGCCGCTAATAAGCAAGCCAGAGGAGAACTGCCTTCTGACGACGAAGATGACCACTTGTTTGCGCCTGATGAGGAAGACACGGGCGACAAGGAAAACTTCGAAGATCGAATGACTGGGGCAACAACGCGTCCAAAGGGCAAGCGCCAATTTGCCAGCCAACTCCAGAACCTTCGCTACTTTCTGGCCTATCGCAAGTCGAAGAAGGGCAAGGGCTATCACCCGGTGCACTCGGCTACTGGTCTCAACCAGCACTACATCATCGACAACTACAACCGAGTCTTGGAGAAGCGGCTTTATCACATTCGCAAGAAGTTCTCCGATTTCGAAACGACAACAAAGTAAGTAAACTTACAAATGATCAAGGCCCTTTAGAAGCAAATTCTTCGAGTCGTTGAAAGAGAAATTCGCGAAGAAGGACCGTCGGCTGGGAATGATGACCATCCTTCCAAGAACTTTTGTTGGATCTGTGCGGTATTACCGTCAGAAGTACGAGGACACCGTGGCTATGATGAACATCTGCGGATCTCCTGATATCTTCTTAACGTTCACTGGGAATTCTCAATGGGAAGAAATCCAGGTATTACATTTCTTATTTCAACAAACGCGAAACTTAGGAGATCCTCAAGCCCGGCCAGAGGTGGATGGATCAGCCGATGGCTTGCGCCCGCATTTTCGATCTCAAGTTTCGAGAGCTGAAGCATCTTCTCTTTGACAAAGAGCTCTTCGGGAAAGTCAAGTGTTATGCGTACTCCGTGGAGTCACAACAGCGCGGCATGCTTCACGTTCACATGCTGATTACTCTTGAAGACGGGCACAAGCGCGACACAAAAGAGAAAGTGGATCAATTCGTTCAGGTACAAACGGTTCTTTTTTTTGCCCAAATCGTATTTTTAGGCTGTTATTCCACCAGAGCCTGATAAGAATGATCCCAAATACGAAGAGAAGATGCGTCTTCGTGAACTCGTGACTCAGTTCATGATTCACACGCCGTGCGAGACCAACGATGAAGCTTATTGTCGGAAGAACCAGAAGGAGAAGAAGCGGCGCTGCTCGAAGTGGTTCCCGCACGAGTTCAACCCCGAGACGACATGGAACGAAGACGGCTACGTCAAGTACAAACGGCCCGCCGATGGCGAATTCGTCGACAAAGTCATCACAGTGGACGAAAAGCAAGCAGACGGGAGTGTAAAGCAAGTGAAGAAGATTGTGCGTGCCGACAATCGCCATGTGGTCGCCTATTCACCCGAGCTCCTCCTTCGATTAGGCACTCACATTAATGTTGAGGTATGTGAACCGTTTTGAACATGTGAACTTTAAGTTTTTCACAATTTTGACCATAGACAAAAGCATGTTTGCAGATTTGTACAGGAGTCAAGGCTATAAAGTACATTTTCAAGTACATCTACAAGGTACGTACTATAAACAACACATTTAAAAGTTTGTAGTCCATAGTCTAACAGTACAGAAATTAATCTCAACTCTTCTAGGGACCTGACAAAATGCTCGCGCGCTTTACTGAGGATGCGATCGTTTCTGACGGCACAGCTCAAGGACGTCCTGGTGACATGGTTCAGCAAGGCCACTTCCTTGTGCCTGATGGGTGCCAACTCGATTCGGCAAAACTCAGGGTCTGTGAACTATTTTGAGATACAACTAAATTGTAGACTGCTGAACGAGAAGTGAGGAAGAAAATGAAGGAAAATGGCGTTCCACTAATGTAAGTAACCACTCACAATCAGAATAAAAAATGATTTTTAGAGATGAAAGGCAGCGAAAAACTATTGTGTACGATGAGAGCATGGTGCTGAATGCATATCGAGCAATGACGGCGATGGAGGCAGCTCATGGAATTCTCGAACGACC